>CAXIES010000684.1:0-106425 GCA_964023965.1 Melinopterus prodromus | reverse complement strand
TCGATCTTAATACAACAACCGGAAGTCAATCTGATCGATGTGGAGCAAAATTGGACCAAATCGAAGAAAAAAAAAGTTGACAAACATCTCCCTGTTAAAAAAAATTCTATAATTAAAAAATTTTTTTTTCTAAAATTCAATTTTAAAACGTTCCGTCGGTGCTATTCGATCTTAATACAACAACCGGAAGTCAATCTGATCGATGTGGAGCAAAATTGGACCAAATCGAAGAAAAAAAATGTGACAAACATTTCCCTGTTAACAAAATTCTATTATTAATTTTTTTTTTTCTAAACTTCAATTTTAAAACGTTCCATCGGTGCTATTCGATCTTAATACAACAACCGGAAGTCAATCTGATCGATGTGGAGCAAAATTGGACCAAATCGAAGAAAAAAAAAGTTGACAAACATCTCCCTGTTAAAAAAAATTCCATAATTACAATTTTTTTTTTCTAAAATTCAATTTTAAAACGTTCCGTCGGTGCTATTCGATCTTAATACAACAACCGGAAGTCAATCTGATCGATGTGGAGCAAAATTGGACCAAATCGAAGAAAAAAAAATTTGACAAACATCTCCCTGTTAAAAAAAATTCTATAACTAAAATTTTTTTTTTTTCTAAAATTCAATTTTAAAACGTTCCGTCGGTGCTATTCGATCTTAATACAACAACCGGAAGTCAATCTGATCGATGTGGAGCAAACTTGGACCAAATCGAAGAAAAAAAAAATTGACAAACATCTCCCTGTTAAAAAAATTCTATAATAAAAAATTTTTTTTTTTTCTAAAATTCAATTTTAAAACGTTCCATCGGTGCTATTCGATCTTAATACAACAACCGGAAGTCAATCTGATCGATGTGGAGCAAAATTGGACCAAATCGAAGAAAAAAAATGTGACAAACATCTCCCTGTTAACAAAATTCTATTATTAATTTTTTTTTCTAAAATTCAATTTTAAAACGTTCCATCGGTGCTATTCGATCTTAATACAACAACCGGAAGTCAATCTGATCGATGTGGAGCAAAATTGGACCAAATCGAAGAAAAAAAATGTGACAAACATCTCCCTGTTAACAAAATTCTATTATTAATTTTTTTTCTAAACTTCAATTTTAAAACGTTCCATCGGTGCTATTCGATCTTAATACAACAACCGGAAGTCAATCTGATCGATGTGGAGCAAAATTGGACCAAATCGAAGAAAAAAAAAATTTGACAAACATCTCTCTGTAAAAAAAAATTCTATAATTAAAAAAAAAATTTTTTCTTCTAAAATTCAATTTTAAAACGTTCCGTCGGTGCTATTCGATCTTAATACAACAACCGGAAGTCAATCTGATCGATGTGGAGCAAAATTGGACCAAATCGAAGAAAAAAAAATTTGACAAACAAAATTCTATTATTAATTTTTTTTCTAAAATTCAATTTTAAAACGTTCCATCGGTGCTATTCGATCTTAATACAATAACCGGAAGTCAATCTGATCGATGTGGAGCAAAATTGGACCAAATCGAAGAAAAAAAATGTGACAAACATCTCCCTGTTAACAAAATTCTATTATTAATTTTTTTTTCTAAACTTCAATTTTAAAACGTTTCATCGGTGCTATTCGATCTTAATACAACAACCGGAAGTCAATCTGATCGATGTGGAGCAAAATTGGACCAAATCGAAGAAAAAAAATGTGACAAACATCTCCCTGTTAACAAAATTCTATTATTAATTTTTTTTCTAAACTTCAATTTTAAAACGTTCCATCGGTGCTATTCGATCTTAATACAACAACCGGAAGTCAATCGATCGATGTGGAGCAAACTTGGACCGAATCGAAGAAAAAAAATGTGACAAACATCTCACTGTTAACAAAATTCTATTATTAATTTTTTTTCTAAACTTCACTTTTAAAACGTTCCATCGGTGCTATTCGATCTTAATACAACAACCGGAAGTCAATCTGATCGATGTGGAGCAAAATTGGACCAAATCGAAGAAAAAAAAAAGTTGACAAACATCTCCCTGTTAAAAAAAATTCTATAATTAAAAATTTTTTTTTCTAAAATTCAATTTTAAAACGTTCCGTCGGTGCTATTCGATCTTAATACAACAACCGGAAGTCAATCTGATCGATGTGGAGCAAAATTGGACCAAATCGAAGAAAAAAAATGTGACAAACATTTCCCTGTTAACAAAATTCTATTATTAATTTTTTTTTCTAAACTTCAATTTTAAAACGTTCCATCGGTGCTATTCGATCTTAATACAACAACCGGAAGTCAATCTGATCGATGTGGAGCAAAATTGGACCAAATCGAAGAAAAAAAAAAGTTGACAAACATCTCCCTGTTAAAAAAAATCCATAATTACAATTTTTTTTTTCTAAAATTCAATTTTAAAACGTTCCGTCGGTGCTATTCGATCTTAATACAACAACCGGAAGTCAATCTGATCGATGTGGAGCAAAATTGGACCAAATCGAAGAAAAAAAAATTTGACAAACATCTCCCTGTTAAAAAAAATTCTATAATTAAAAAATTTTTTTTTTCTAAAATTCAATTTTAAAACGTTCCGTCGGTGCTATTCGATCTTAATACAACAACCGGAAGTCAATCTGATCGATGTGGAGCAAAATTGGACCGAATCGAAGAAAAAAAATGTGACAAACATCTCCCTGTTAAAAAAAATTCTATAATTAAAATTTTTTTTTTCTAAAATTCAATTTTAAAACGTTCCGTCGGTGCTATTCGATCTTAATACAACAACCGGAAGTCAATCTGATCGATGTGGAGCAAAATTGGACCAAATCGAAGAAAAAAAAATTTGACAAACATCTCCCTGTTAAAAAAAATTCTATAACTAAAAATTTTTTTTTTTCTAAAATTCAATTTTAAAACGTTCCGTCGGTGCTATTCGATCTTAATACAACAACCGGAAGTCAATCTGATCGATGTGGAGCAAACTTGGACCAAATCGAAGAAAAAAAAAATTGACAAACATCTCCCTGTTAAAAAAAAATTCTATAATAAAAAAATTTTTTTTTCTAAAATTCAATTTTAAAACGTTCCATCGGTGCTATTCGATCTTAATACAACAACCGGAAGTCAATCTGATCGATGTGGAGCAAAATTGGACCAAATCGAAGAAAAAAAATGTGACAAACATCTCCCTGTTAACAAAATTCTATTATTAATTTTTTTTTCTAAACTTCAATTTTAAAACGTTCCATCGGTGCTATTCGATCTTAATACAACAACCGGAAGTCAATCTGATCGATGTGGAGCAAAATTGGACCAAATCGAAGAAAAAAAATGTGACAAACATCTCCCTGTTAACAAAATTCTATTATTAATTTTTTTTCTAAACTTCAATTTTAAAACGTACCGTCGGTGCTATTCGATCTTAATACAACAACCGGAAGTCAATCTGATCGATGTGGAGCAAACTTGGACCAAATCGAAGAAAAAAAAAATTTGACAAACATCTTCCTGTTAAAAAAAATTCTATAATTAAAAAATTTTTTTTTTCTTCTAAAATTCAATTTTAAAACGTTCCGTCGGTGCTATTCGATCTTAATACAACAACCGGAAGTCAATCTGATCGATGTGGAGCAAAATTGGACCGAATCGAAGAAAAAAAATGTGACAAACATCTCCCTGTTAAAAAAAATTCTATAATTAAAAATTTTTTTTTTCTAAAATTCAATTTTAAAACGTTCCGTCGGTGCTATTCGATCTTAATACAACAACCGGAAGTCAATCTGATCGATGTGGAGCAAAATTGGACCAAATCGAAGAAAAAAAAATTTGACAAACAAAATTCTATTATTAATTTTTTTTCTAAACTTCAATTTTAAAACGTTCCATCGGTGCTATTCGATCTTAATACAACAACCGGAAGTCAATCTGATCGATGTGGAGCAAAATTGGACCAAATCGAAGAAAAAAAAAAGTTGACAAACATCTCCCTGTTAAAAAAAATTCTATAATTAAAAATTTTTTTTTTCTAAAATTCAATTTTAAAACGTTCCGTCGGTGCTATTCGATCTTAATACAACAACCGGAAGTCAATCTGATCGATGTGGAGCAAAATTGGACCAAATCGAAGAAAAAAAAATTTGACAAACAACTCCCTGTTAAAAAAAATTCTATAATTAAAAATTTTTTTTTCTAAAATTCAATTTTAAAACGTTCCGTCGGTGCTATTCGATCTTAATACAACAACCGGAAGTCAATCTGATCGATGTGGAGCAAACTTGGACCGAATCGAAGAAAAAAAATGTGACAAACATCTCCCTGTTAACAAAATTCTATTATTAATTTTTTTTCTAAACTTCACTTTTAAAACGTTCCATCGGTGCTATTCGATCTTAATACAACAACCGGAAGTCAATCTGATCGATGTGGAGCAAACTTGGACCGAATCGAAGAAAAAAAATGTGACAAACATCTCCCTGTTAACAAAATTCTATTATTAATTTTTTTTCTAAACTTCAATTTTAAAACGTTCCATCGGTGCTATTCGATCTTAATACAACAACCGGAAGTCAATCTGATAGATGTGGAGCAAAATTGGACCAAATCGAAGAAAAAAAAATTTTGACAAACATCTCCCGGTTAAAAAAAAAAATCTATAATTAAAAAAAATTTTTTTTTCTAAAATTCAATTTTAAAACGTTCCGTCGGTGCTATTCGATCTTAATACAACAACCGGAAGTCAATCTGATCGATGTGGAGCAAAATTGGACCAAATCGAAGAAAAAAAAATTTGACAAACAAAATTCTATTATTAATTTTTTTTTCTAAACTTCAATTTTAAAACGTTCCATCGGTGCTATTCGATCTTAATACAACAACCGGAAGTCAATCTGATCGATGTGGAGCAAAATTGGACCAAATCGAAGAAAAAAAAAGTTGACAAACATCTCCCTGTTAAAAAAAATTCTATAATTAAAAATTTTTTTTTTCTGAAATTCAATTTTAAAACGTTCCGTCGGTGCTATTCGATCTTAATACAACAACCGGAAGTCAATCTGATCGATGTGGAGCAAAATTGGACCAAATCGAAGAAAAAAAAAAGTTGATAAACATATCCCTGTTAAAAAAAATTCTATAATTAAAAATTTTTTTTTTTCTAAAATTCAATTTTAAAACGTTCCGTCGGTGCTATTCGATCTTAATACAACAACCGGAAGTCAATCTGATCGATGTGGAGCAAAATTGGACCAAATCGAAGAAAAAAAAATTTGACAAACAAAATTCTATTATTAATTTTTTTTCTAAACTTCAATTTTAAAACGTTCCATCGGTGCTATTCGATCTTAATACAACAACCGGAAGTCAATCTGATCGATGTGGAGCAAAATTGGACCAAATCGAAGAAAAAAAAAAGTTGACAAACATCTCCCTGTTAAAAAAAATTCTATAATTAAAAATTTTTTTTTTCTAAAATTCTATTTTAAAACGTTCCGTCGGTGCTATTCGATCTTAATACAACAACCGGAAGTCAATCTGATCGATGTGGAGCAAGATTGGACCAAATCGAAGAAAAAAAAATTTGACAAACAACTCCCTGTTAAAAAAAATTCTATAATTAAAAATTTTTTTTTCTAAAATTCAATTTTAAAACGTTCCGTCGGTGCTATTCGATCTTAATACAACAACCGGAAGTCAATCTGATCGATGTGGAGCAAACTTGGACCGAATCGAAGAAAAAAAATGTGACAAACATCTCCCTGTTAACAAAATTCTATTATTAATTTTTTTTCTAAACTTCACTTTTAAAACGTTCCATCGGTGCTATTCGATCTTAATACAACAACCGGAAGTCAATCTGATCGATGTGGAGCAAACTTGGACCGAATCGAAGAAAAAAAATGTGACAAACATCTCCCTGTTAACAAAATTCTATTATTAATTTTTTTTCTAAACTTCAATTTTAAAACGTTCCATCGGTGCTATTCGATCTTAATACAACAACCGGAAGTCAATCTGATAGATGTGGAGCAAAATTGGACCAAATCGAAGAAAAAAAAAATTTGACAAACAAAATTCTATTATTAATTTTTTTTCTAAACTTCAATTTTAAAACGTTCCATCGGTGCTATTCGATCTTAATACAACAACCGGAAGTCAATCTGATCGATGTGGAGCAAAATTGGACCAAATCGAAGAAAAAAAAAATTTGACAAACATCTCCCTGTTAAAAAAAATTCTATAATTAAAAAAAAATTTTTTTCTTCTAAAATTCAATTTTAAAACGTTCCGTCGGTGCTATTCGATCTTAATACAACAACCGGAAGTCAATCTGATCGATGTGGAGCAAAATTGGACCAAATCGAAGAAAAAAAAATTTGACAAACAAAATTCTATTATTAATTTTTTTTCTAAACTTCAATTTTAAAACGTTCCATCGGTGCTATTCGATCTTAATACAACAACCGGAAGTCAATCTGATCGATGTGGAGCAAAATTGGACCAAATCGAAGAAAAAAAAAATTTGACAAACATCTCCCTGTTAAAAAAAATTCTATAATTAAAAAAATTTTTTTTTCTTCTAAAATTCAATTTTAAAACGTTCCGTCGGTGCTATTCGATCTTAATACAACAACCGGAAGTCAATCTGATCGATGTGGAGCAAAATTGGACCAAATCGAAGAAAAAAAAATTTGACAAACAAAATTCTATTATTAATTTTTTTTCTAAACTTCAATTTTAAAACGTTCCATCGGTGCTATTCGATCTTAATACAACAACCGGAAGTCAATCTGATCGATGTGGAGCAAAATTGGACCAAATCGAAGAAAAAAAAATTTGACAAACATCTCCCTGTTAAAAAAAATTCTATAACTAAAAAAATTTTTTTTTCTAAAATTCAATTTTAAAACGTTCCGTCGGTGCTATTCGATCTTAATACAACAACCGGAAGTCAATCTGATCGATGTGGAGCAAACTTGGACCAAATCGAAGAAAAAAAAATTGACAAACATCTCCCTGTTAAAAAAAATTCTATAATTAAAATTTTTTTTTTTCTAAAATTCAATTTTAAAACGTTCCATCGGTGCTATTCGATCTTAATACAACAACCGGAAGTCAATCTGATCGATGTGGAGCAAAATTGGACCAAATCGAAGAAAAAAAATGTGACAAACATCTCCCTGTTAAAAAAAATTCTATAACTAAAAAATTTTTTTTTTCTAAAATTCAATTTTAAAACGTTCCGTCGGTGCTATTCGATCTTAACACAACAACCGGAAGTCAATCTGATCGATGTGGAGCAAACTTGGACCAAATCGAAGAAAAAAAAAATTGACAAACATCTCCCTGTTAAAAAAAAATTCTATAATAAAAATTTTTTTTTTTTTCTAAAATTCAATTTTAAAACGTTCCATCGGTGCTATTCGATCTTAATACAACAACCGGAAGTCAATCTGATCGATGTGGAGCAAAATTGGACCAAATCGAAGAAAAAAAATGTGACAAACATCTCCCTGTTAACAAAATTCTATTATTAATTTTTTTTTCTAAACTTCAATTTTAAAACGTTCCATCGGTGCTATTCGATCTTAATACAACAACCGGAAGTCAATCTGATCGATGTGGAGCAAAATTGGACCAAATCGAAGAAAAAAAATGTGACAAACATCTCCCTGTTAACAAAATTCTATTATTAATTTTTTTTCTAAACTTCAATTTTAAAACGTTCCATCGGTGCTATTCGATCTTAATACAACAACCGGAAGTCAATCTGATCGATGTGGAGCAAAATTGGACCAAATCGAAGAAAAAAAAAATTTGACAAACATCTCCCTGTTAAAAAAAATTCTATAATTAAAAAAAAAATTTTTTCTTCTAAAATTCAATTTTAAAACGTTCCGTCGGTGCTATTCGATCTTAATACAACAACCGGAAGTCAATCTGATCGATGTGGAGCAAAATTGGACCAAATCGAAGAAAAAAAAATTTGACAAACAAAATTCTATTATTAATTTTTTTTCTAAACTTCAATTTTAAAACGTTCCATCGGTGCTATTCGATCTTAATACAACAACCGGAAGTCAATCTGATCGATGTGGAGCAAAATTGGACCAAATCGAAGAAAAAAAAATTTGACAAACATCTCCCTGTTAAAAAAATTTCTATAATTAAAAAAATTTTTTTTTCTTCTAAAATTCAATTTTAAAACGTTCCGTCGGTGCTATTCGATCTTAATACAACAACCGGAAGTCAATCTGATCGATGTGGAGCAAAATTGGACCAAATCGAAGAAAAAAAAATTTGACAAACAAAATTCTATTATTAATTTTTTTTCTAAACTTCAATTTTAAAACGTTCCATCGGTGCTATTCGATCTTAATACAACAACCGGAAGTCAATCTGATCGATGTGGAGCAAAATTGGACCAAATCGAAGAAAAAAAAAAGTTGACAAACATCTCCCTGTTAAAAAAAATTCTATAATTAAAAATTTTTTTTTTCTAAAATTCAATTTTAAAACGTTCCGTCGGTGCTATTCGATCTTAATACAACAACCGGAAGTCAATCTGATCGATGTGGAGCAAAATTGGACCAAATCGAAGAAAAAAAAATTTGACAAACTCCCTGTTAAAAAAAATTCTATAATTAAAAATTTTTTTTTCTAAAATTCAATTTTAAAACGTTCCGTCGGTGCTATTCGATCTTAATACAACAACCGGAAGTCAATCTGATCGATGTGGAGCAAACTTGGACCGAATCGAAGAAAAAAAATGTGACAAACATCTCCCTGTTAACAAAATTCTATTATTATTTTTTTTTCTAAACTTCACTTTTAAAACGTTCCATCGGTGCTATTCGATCTTAATACAACAACCGGAAGTCAATCTGATCGATGTGGAGCAAACTTGGACCGAATCGAAGAAAAAAAATGTGACAAACATCTCCCTGTTAACAAAATTCTATTATTAATTTTTTTTCTAAACTTCAATTTTAAAACGTTCCATCGGTGCTATTCGATCTTAATACAACAACCGGAAGTCAATCTGATCGATGGGGAGCAAAATTGGACCAAATCGAAGAAAAAAAAATTTGACAAACAAAATTCTATTATTAATTTTTTTTCTAAACTTCAATTTTAAAACGTTCCATCGGTGCTATTCGATCTTAATACAACAACCGGAAGTCAATCTGATCGATGTGGAGCAAAATTGGACCAAATCGAAGAAAAAAAAAAATTTGACAAACATCTCCCTGTTAAAAAAAATTCTATAATTAAAAAAAATTTTTTTTCTTCTAAAATTCAATTTTAAAACGATCCGTCGGTGCTATTCGATCTTAATACAACAACCGGAAGTCAATCTGATCGATGTGGAGCAAAATTGGACCAAATCGAAGAAAAAAAAATTTGACAAACAAAATTCTATTATTAATTTTTTTTCTAAACTTCAATTTTAAAACGTTCCATCGGTGCTATTCGATCTTAATACAACAACCGGAAGTCAATCTGATCGATGTGGAGCAAAATTGGACCAAATCGAAGAAAAAAAAAATTTGACAAACATCTCCCTTTTAAAAAAATTTCTATAATTAAAAAAAATTTTTTTTCTTCTAAAATTCAATTTTAAAACGTTCCGTCGGTGCTATTCGATCTTAATACAACAACCGGAAGTCAATCTGATCGATGTGGAGCAAAATTGGACCAAATCGAAGAAAAAAAAATTTGACAAACAAAATTCTATTATTAATTTTTTTTCTAAACTTCAATTTTAAAACGTTCCATCGGTGCTATTCGATCTTAATACAACAACCGGAAGTCAATCTGATCGATGTGGAGCAAAATTGGACCAAATCGAAGAAAAAAAAAAGTTGACAAACATCTCCCTGTTAAAAAAAATTCTATAATTAAAAATTTTTTTTTTTCTAAAATTCTATTTTAAAACGTTCCGTCGGTGCTATTCGATCATAATACAACAACCGGAAGTCAATCTGATCGATGTGGAGCAAAATTGGACCAAATCGAAGAAAAAAAAATTTGACAAACAACTCCCTGTTAAAAAAAATTCTATAATTAAAATTTTTTTTTTCTAAAATTCAATTTTAAAACGTTCCGTCGGTGCTATTCGATCTTAATACAACAACCGGAAGTCAATCTGATCGATGTGGAGCAAACTTGGACCGAATCGAAGAAAAAAAATGTGACAAACATCTCCCTGTTAACAAAATTCTATTATTAATTTTTTTTCTAAACTTCAATTTTAAAACGTTCCATCGGTGCTATTCGATCTTAATACAACAACCGGAAGTCAATCTGATCGATGTGGAGCAAACTTGGACCGAATCGAAGAAAAAAAATGTGACAAACATCTCCCTGTTAACAAAATTCTATTATTAATTTTTTTTCTAAACTTCACTTTTAAAACGTTCCATCGGTGCTATTCGATCTTAATACAACAACCGGAAGTCAATCTGATCGATGAGAAGCAAAATTGGACCAAAACAAAGAAAAAAAAAATCTGATGTGGCCAG
Source organism: Melinopterus prodromus (assembly GCA_964023965.1). NCBI lineage: Eukaryota > Metazoa > Arthropoda > Insecta > Coleoptera > Scarabaeidae > Melinopterus > Melinopterus prodromus. Next base: position 95,926 of record CAXIES010000684.1, on the reverse strand, counting down.
GCACATGACTTTATCATACAATTTAGCAGTGCTCCCCAACGCAAACGGTGATGTTCTGACAATGCTATCATTAATATCGAAATGATCTGTCAAGTCCTGTGTAATTGTCATAACACTCCCTCCCCCCTCCTTTCTTAACAAAGAGCGCGTTCTGAGGTAATCACCGCTCCCCCCTTCTCCAAAGAGACACTCACGTAGAAAACTCAATTTCCTGTGTGCTAATAAAATAAATTTCCCTAAACATAACCGGAATATAGAGCTATGTACGTGATCTAAAAAATAAAGAGAAGTGTATGGTAGGAATAGCACAACCTTGCTATGTTCAAATATAGCAAACAGAGCGTTCAGGATCCAGCCGATGAAAGTCAAAAGAGATATACTCACTTACCTTTTGGGCAAAATTCACACACAATAAAATACTAAAAAGGCCAAAGAAAACAATAATTTATAGTTATATATTTCATTTATTATTATTTGTGTTTCTTTAGTTGCAGTATTTAATTATTAATCGCTGAAAGTGGGTATTACATGGTTGTGGTTGTCAGAAATTGAAGAATTTATTTTTAGTTCAACTAGTTACTATATAGTCGATTACTTCCTTCAGTATCTTTTTAATATTATGTGTAATTTCAGTTCTAGATAATAGTAGTTTGTTAACTTGGAATTTTCATAGTTGTAAAAGCTGGTATTTGTTTTTGTAGTTTAGTTGTCTTTGTTTGTCATTCATGTTTGTTATCATATTTTATATTTATGGGTTGAGATGTAGCTTGAAAAGGAAAATTGCACCACAATACAAACTAAATATGTTCACACAACTTTTACAACTTTTACAACTTTTCTCATTTGATGTCCTCGTTATTGTATATGAACGAAACAACAATATTCAAAGGTCAAATGTAATCAACAACTAATAATAAATTCATAAAGGGATCACCAACTACAAACAAGCATTAAAGAACCAGGTAAACCCGGTCAATCCATGGGTAAAACAAAATAAATGTTAGCCAAGCCACAACCAATCAATAACAAGAAAAATATAACTATATAAAAAAAGAAAGTGGGGGCGCTCTAGGTGTCAAAAACCCCACTAAAACTTTATAATCACCTAGAACCCATTATAAATGTCATAAAATCTTTTCTCAAACAAATAACAAACTTAATACAAAATAACAATTGTGAAACTAAACAAAACGACACAAACAAATAGGAGACATATCAAGTAATACACTTAAATAAAGGAACTATCCTGATAACGGTTATTTACATGGTCAAGTTCAGGTGCGAACAAAGATATAAAAACACTGACGCCGTACGACTACCCGATTAAAAGATAAATGCAAATTATAAAATAAGGCTTACGATATTCTTACGTCGTAAGATGCAGATGGAAATGAAAGGTTAATAAAAAGTACGACACAGCAAATTCGTGTCTTTAGACATGACGCAATAACGGTTCTGAGATGAACTTAATAGTGTAACTTACAAATTAAAGTGACCCAAAACGTTATCAAAATAGGATAAACATTATACAACAAATATAAATGGCGCTGTAACGAAACACAACACAACACTTTTAAAGCAGAGGTTAAAAAATTGTTATATATAATTTGTGGTCATATGGCAACTGATTTCAAACAACTACGTGTTCGTCATCAGGCCAAGCTGCATATTAAACATTGAAAAATTATCAATTAATCAACCTTCCATATTCCAATGACAATTCACAAAAAGAAAACATGCGCCGAGATGTGAGGTTAATGCGGTATTTGAAATACAAGTTTTAAGGGAAATTGTAATGTCAAAATTTACCGTCAAACTAGCAGAAAACATCGGATTTGTGTCACTGTAGGAGTTGAACATGGTCACGATCATATTAATTAACAAAACAAACATATTATAAAGACACGAACTCTATCATTGACCAGGCACGTGACAAACATAGTATCCGCTACTACAGTTTCTTTTGAGTTGCCCCATGTGCAGATGGCTTTAAAAATTTAAATTTAAATACCGAATTAGCGTCACATCTCTGCGCATGTTTTCGTTTCGTGAATTGTCATTGCAATTTGGAGGGTTGATAATATGATAATTTTTTCATTGTTTTATATGTAGCTTGACCTGATGACGGACTCGTAGTTGTTTGAAACCGGTAGCCATAAGACCACAAAAAAGAAACGTTATAACAACTTTTTTCACCTTTCATTTCTAATTAATTAGAAAATTGTGAAGCTATTAACGGAGTTTATACATGTAACAAATACATTTTCAGTTTTATAAAACTATGTACACGTAGAATTGAATTAGTAACTTTCAAACAATTATAAAATTTTGAAGCGTAAATTAAATTTACGAAATATTTTTCGACAGAGCGACATTTACCAAACAATAGTAATATTGCAAAAGCTATCACGAATATTCCACGAATCAAAAAATTATTGAAATAAATATTTTAAGTACATGTAGTTTCATTAAATTTACAACATAATTTTCGGCATATGGACATTTAATAACACATAGGGATGATGCAAAAGCTACCGCGGATATTATATTGTTCATCATCTTGTGGGAAATGGAGAAATTTTTTTTGAATTAAATATTTTAGCTAGATGGGGCCTCATTAAATTTACGACATACCTTTCGATAGAAGGACATTTATCAAAACATATTGATGTTGCAAAAGCTATCGCGAATATTCCACAATCATAAGGAGTAGCTTGTTGCTGAACATCATGAAATTTATTTTCAATGTTGTTGCCATATAACTTGTTAATATATATCTTATGATCTTGTTCCAATCTTCTGCTGTTCATACTGTCGTATATATTATTTACTCTTCCATCAAAATATGTGCAAATCCAATGTCCAATCGTTGATCCTTGAGACCCATTATAAAGAATTTGTAAATTTGGAGTATTTTTTCCAATTTTTCTAATACTGTCAGGAAGCTGAACATATAAAACATCTTGCGGAGTAAATGGTGTTTGAATTGATAAAATTTTTCCAAAGTAGTTTATGTGAACATCTTCTAAATATCCCTTTTCATTTATAACTATTTCCATGTCATGTCTTGCTAATTGCTCTAGGTTGTCTAGATTGTCATAAAACTCTTCTAGGTTGAGCAATGTTTCGAATTTTTCCTTTTTGTTGTGATGTAAGCAATTATCTTCATTTGGCTTTTCAGTTTTTACATTTTGGGTTGGAAATGTAATTATATTTTTACAATTTTTATTTATATCTTTTATTGTGTTGTACGTTTCTTGATTTTTAATACCTAATTTATTTACGTTTGTTTCGTTATGAGTACGCGTTGTGGGAAATGGAGAAATTTTTTTTGAATTAAATATTTTAGCTAAATGTGGCCTCATTAAATTTACGACATAACTTTCGGCGGATGGACATTTATTAAAACATATGGATGTTGCAAAAGCAATCGCAAATATTCCACAATCATAAGGATTACCTTGTTGCTGAACATTATGAAATTTATTTTCAATGTTGTTGCCATATAACTTGTTAATATATATCATATGATCTTGTTTCAAACTTCCACTGTTCATACTGTCGTATATATTATTTATTCTTCCATCAAAATATGTGCAGATCCAATGTCCAATCGTTGATTCTTGAGACCCGTTATATAGAATTTGTAAATTTGGTGTATTTTCTTGAATTTGTCTAATATTGTGAGGAAGTTGAACATATAAAACATCTTGAGGTGTAAATGGTGTTTGAATTGATAAAATTTTTCCAAAAAAGTTTATGTGAACATCTTCTAAATATCCCTTTTCATTCGTAACTATTTCCATCTCATGTCGTCCTAATTGTTCTAGATTGTCATTAAACATTTCGATTTTGGGTAATGCCTCGAATTTTTCCTTTTCCTTGTGAAGTAAGCAATTCTCTTCATTTGGGTTTGTAATTTTTAAATTTTGAGCTGGAAATTTGATTTGCTTCGTGTTATAAGAAGTTTCATTTATTTTAATACCAAATTTATTTAAGTTGATTTCATTACGAGTATCTTTTATGCTACATATGACGGAATTATATTCTTGAAAATATACTTGTGCGTATATGGCCTTATGGTACGAGAAGTACGTTTCGTAAACTCCTACATTAAGTTTACTTAAGTTAGAAAATATAACATCAATTTGTGAATTTAAATTTGTTGTTATTTCATTTTCAGGCAAAATTGAATACATTCCATAATTACTTAATATTTTTGATAAATATTTATTTTTATTACAATGTATGTTGAAATTATAATCACCCAAAAAAATTATTTTCTCATTACTCACATTATCAGCAGCTCTATTCATGAATATATTAAATTTTGATTCAAATATTGCATTTGGAACACCTGGTGACTTATAGCCACTAATAATAATATATTCAAATAATTTAAAACTAAACAATTCCATGTGATACTTATCAGAATTGAACAATACCTCTTGTTTGTTCGAAATGACATATTTACTTTTTAGGAAACATACAATACCTCGTGTATTATTTACGGCATTAGATCTAAATATCTCAATAAAATCGGGAATTTCAATTATGTCGCTGGACATTGTTAGTGTTTCTGAGAAAATTAATACATCTGCTTCAAGATACCAGTCATCGACAATGATATTTTTTAGTTTCGTAACTAATGATAGAATATTTAAATATACAATTTTTAAACATTTTTCATTTATTTTATAATTATTAATTATTAATTGTTTGTGCTTTCTCATTTTTTCCAATTCATTTAAAGCCGGCTCAATTAGCTTTAGCTGAGGACATTTAAACTTGCCTAAAATATATAAGCCTTGCAATGTTGTTACCCTGCTCAAGGCAACATATAACATTGATCTAGTTATTCTTCTTGATTTAGATACATCTAAACAAATATTAGTATATGTTTGCCCTTGGCTTTTATGAATGGTCAAAGCTTCTGCAGGTACAATTGGAAATTGAAGCCTGACCACTTGATGCCCTAATTTATTAGATATATTTAACACAGTGCTAAATTTTAAAATTGGTGTCCAGTTTAGGTTAATATTTTCTTTATTCATCATATTCTTGTAGGTCAGTCTTGCTTTTTTCCCAACGGCAACAGAATTAAAATCAAACCATAATTTACTCGGTTCTTTAGTATTTGCTTTGAAGGAAACATGTTTTAATGTACCACATGCGCCATTAACCAAACCATCTTCAACATCTACATTACATGAGATCATGTATTTTATACCATTCTTTAATTTGATTACATGAGGCAAGCCATTTACTTCAGTAATTTTCTTCTTCAACAAAGAATTTAATATTGATGTTTTTGAATCTTTTCCAATTTTACCTAAAATCGTGTCTACAGCTTCACAACAAAACTCTTCTTCTGGCCACATATTTATCTTTCTATCATTGAACAACTTTACATTTTCATTATCAGAAAATAACCTAATTGCTTCTTCTGGAACTTGATGTTCTCGAACTTCTCTAGATTTTATAAGTTTGATGTCATCTTCTGTCATAACACCTTTCGCCAAATTGTTCAATGCCGTTATAAATTCCAAATCATTTTTTTGTCGCATTATGCGAGTTAATTCGTATAATTTAAACTGTTCCCATAACGGATTTGAATCAAACAGTATGTTCATTTTATTATTACATGAAATTTTGAAAATAGGGCTATCCATTACTGGGGGCAATTGATTTAGATCGCCTACACACATTACGGAAATTCCACCAAATGACTGATTGTTTCCCATAATTTGTCTTAGTCGCGTATCTACACGACTGAAAAGTGTGCTTCCGACCATTGATATTTCATCAATAATAAGCAGTTGCATTAGCTGCAATTTTTCTCTAATTGTGTTTGCAATGTCACTATTTAATTGTGGCATTTGGCCACCAAATTGTGAAACGGGCAAAGCAAACGCTGTATGTAAGGTCACTCCATTGATAAGGAAAGCAGCTTTGCCTGAAGGAGCACACAGTAACACTACTATTTTGTCCTTGTTTGAACCAGGCATGTTATCAAAGTGATGCGTTACTGTTTGATAAACAGCGTTAATAACCGTGCTTTTTCCTACTCCAGCTGATCCACTGAGAAATATTCGCAATGGTTCTGTTTTTGTTTTCATGAAATGTAGTACATATAATACAAATTGCCTTTGCTCTTTGTTTAGATGTTGCATCATTATATGAAGTGCGTGTTCTGATATTCGTTTTGGGCTAGTAAACCGATTCGTAGCAGAGATGTTTGGCTTTTTATTACCTTCTTGTTCGAAAATGTCGATTTCTTGTTCCGCTGAAACACCTTCTGCAACAAAATCATTTATGTCCTGTTCATCAATATCTGCTCTATCGTTTTGAACAGTTTCCATTGCGTGTTCCAATATTTCATCCCCAATTACATAATATTTTTTACGATTTTCTTCGATGGTTGCTATGTGTATATTGTATTTTATTTCACAATTCGTACCTTCTACTTCACTCTCTTCATTTCTCCATGGCAAAAAGAGTAGTACTTGCTCTCTGTAATAATTACCGGGATCTTGTACTAATTTATATCTTCTATATCTTAAAATAGCTGCCCTTGTCCTATTTCTGTATTCATCAACTTCACGCATTTCATCTTCATCGTCGTTTTTTTCTTCGTCGCCTGCAATACTTGATTTATTTCTTCTTGCGTAAATTGCTACAAAATCTGCCAGACAAATATCTTCCATCGATCCATTCCTTTTACAGTATCTACTAAATGCGTTTTGCATAAATATATCAGTCGAGTCTTGCGCCATTTTTTTCAGCTCGTAGTTTGATTTTAACATCATTACCCTTTCCTTAATTGGGCTCGTATTTACAAACACGCATTGTCTGCTCGACTTGGATAAAGGTAGTGACAATACATGATAAGATGCTTCCTGTGCTGACATTAAATTGCTATTTAAAAATACATTTGCAATTTTTCTGAACTTGTCTTTAATGCTGTTGTGACCATTTTCAACATCAGAAGCTGCATCCCTTAATAGTTTCGACATACCAGCCTCAATTTTTGAAATGTAATTTATGATATATGAAGCCACTCCATATTCTTCGGTTATGAACTGTATATCCATGTTGGCTTCAAAGAGTGTCAAAATTTTGTTGTTGTAATTATTTATCCCTACTTCTAAACTATTTCTTTTTAAAAATATTTGGGTCCTTTTCAAAGAACTCCGTATCGCTAAAATATAGCCTTCCTCGCTGAGTTCAAGTTTCCTTAATATTTCTTCAAAAGGAACATATTGTTGTTTTTTATAAAGGTGTTCCATTTGCACACAAATTTTTTGAAAATTCTCTTTAAAATTTTCCGTTTTTTCTTCTTCTGACAATGGTTCTAATATCATTGTTCTTGCCATTACAGGAATAGGATAATTAAATCTACATTTCCGCTTATCTCGGTTACCTTTATTACAAGTATGTGTGTGTTTATGATGCTGGATGGAAATAAATGGATTATTTATGTCATATTCGCAAGTTATAAATTTGTCGATAAATTCAATGCATGCTTCAATTGCAACACTACTCTTATGTTCATAAATTGGAGCATTTTTGAGCCAAAGAAAAATGTGCTCGTGTGGCGATCCTCTCATTTGGAACTCCACCCTGCAATAGCTGTCTTCGACAGGATGTACACCAAAAATACTATTCTTTTCCTTTAATAATTGTATCATTTTTTTCATTTTAAAATCAAAGTATCTTGCACAAGTTATTGGATCATTTTTAATCAATTTGCTTTTCTCACATTCTTCCAAAGTATATGCTTCCTCTAACGAAATATTTTTTCCACAATTTAATTTCATTAATGTTTGTATTAATTCCGGCCATATCTTTTCACCTGCGGATAACGTCAAAAAAAATGTTGGCTTTCCTAATTGCCGTATCATTGCCATAAGTTCCTTCTTTTTAGTTTCCCAATAACTGGGAGTGGATCGAATTTGTTTTAAAATCCTATAGCCTGCGTCAAACTTAATCAAATTGTTGGTAAATTCAGTATCTAAAATACTAGCTGCACTAATTTCATTGGTTTGTTTGCTTTTTCTAAGACACATATTTATATTGGCCAGGCAAGATTTTTCTAATTTTTTCTTTGCCATATATAATATGCGTGTTGGCACACATGACCTTCTATCTGCTCTTCTGCTTTCAGATTTTACACGGTCGTTGTATGTTAGTTTTACACCATCTTTTATTTCAAAACTATGACCACAAAATATAGTTGGAAAGCATAACTCTTCCAAATCGGGTATCGTATGCCACGGAACTGGATTTTTACCTTGCCCAGGCGCTATAATTTTAATATTGTCGTTAACTAAACTATTTCTATCCATTACTAAAACTTCTTCATCGATTTCAATATCCTCAATTTTAAAATCATTATTATTTATTTGACTGCTTTCATCGGTAAACTTATTATTAATATTTTTGTTGTTGTCATCTTTAATTTTATCTGTTGCTTCAACCAAAAACTCAATGTGATCATTATATTTTCGTTCATATTTTTCAAAATATTTCTGATCAATCACGATATTATATTTTTTATATAACGGGGTATTTATTAGATAATCGAGTGCGTCGCACACAACAGCCGGTTTAATGGTTTCGAACATGTAATCAGTTTGATGCAGCATATGTCTCTTTAATTTAATTTGAATAGTTGCCATATCGTCAAAATTTCTTGGTAACACTTGCAGAATATCATTTATTTCTATAGGAATGTTAACGACACTTCCTTTTAAACCTAACTGGGCATTTATATTAAATATCTTCAATGGACGAATTTGCATAAAATTAATGTAAGGTGATACCATTCTTTCTTCAAGTGGTGATAACTTTTTAACGCATTCCGGAATATTAACAAATTTCATACCATTACTTGTTGCTAATTTTGGTATTATACCTTTTAATATTGACTTATAGCAAGTTTTGCAAACATATTCTGAGTTTATATTAAAAATGCTTTTATAATAAGCAATTGTGTAATCATCATTTATTTTACTAATATTAAACTTCAATACCGAATGAGTAAAAAATAACCCTTCACAACAAAAGCAGGCGAGAGATGGGGTGGATGAACGATCTCTGATAAATTGTAGCTCTAGTTTTGAACTTTCTGTTCCTGAGAGTAACAATTTATTATAGTAATTTTCCCTGTACCTAAAAAAATCTATATCTCTTTTTTGTTTTTTGGATTTACAATCCGCTTCCATTTCTTTCCTTTTATAGTCTGTTTTTCTTAATTCTCTCATATGCTTTATATTAACTAAATTTTCTTTTTCTCTATATTCTCTATTTTCTCTTACTTCCCTCATATGTTCTAAATTTCTTTCATTTTCAAGTTCCCTATATTCACTATTTTCTCTTACTTCCCTCATATGTTCTAAATTTCTTTCATTTTCAAGTTCCCTATATTCACTATTTTCTCTTACTTCCCTCATATGTTCTAAATTTCTTTCATTTTCAAGTTCCCTATATTCACTATTTTCTCTTACTTCCCTCATATGTTCTAAATTTCTTTCATTTTCAAGTTCCCTATATAATCCATCCTTTCTTACTTCCCTCATATGTTCTAAATTTCTTTCATTTTCAAATTCTCTATATAATTGATTCTTTCTTACTTCCTTCATATGTTCTAAATTTCTTTCATGTTCAAGTTCCTTGTATAATTCATTATTTCTTACTTCCTTCATATGATCTAAATTTCTTTCATTTTCTAGTTTCCTGTATAATTTATCATTTCTTAGTTCCCTCACATGATCTAAATTTCTTTCATTTTCAAGTTCCCTGTACAATTCATTCTTTCTTACTTCCCTCATACGTTCTAAATTGCTTTCATTTTGAAGTTCTCTGTATAATTCATCCGTTCTTAGTTCCCTCACATGATCTAAATTTCTTTCATTTTCAAGTTCCCTGTGTAATTTATCCTTTCTTACTTCCCTCATATGATCTGCATTCCTTTTGTTTTGACTGTCCTTATATGATTTATTATTCCTAAGTGCCCTTACATATTCTAGTTTCCTTTGGCTTTTTTTTTCTTTCTCTTTTGCCAATTCATTAATTTCAATATTATCTTTAATATTCCTATCATATCTTAACTTCGACATAGATTTCTTTTGATTTTTGTTAATTTGTTTTATTGATTTTTTCTTGCTCCTCATTTTACCGTCAATAAATTATGTAGTAATTTAATATCAAATTAGAAAATAAATAACTAAATCTGTGTAGAAATTTACTTATTCAATTCTTTCTATATTTATGTTAATTTGTGAATATTTTACCTATATGAATTCAAGTCAGGTCACTGGATCAGATCGCCCCAAAAGACCATGCCCTTAATCGGTCTGCGCCCTCGTTTCGACCACTCAATACACGATTCTATTCGATACATCCAATTTCAAGTCATACATGAAACAAAAAAAAATTATGTAGTTATGTTTTATTTATCGTATATCAGGTTCAGGAGTTGTAATTTATTCAAAAATTTGGAGATCATGGGGGCTAAGTTCACACGGAGTCTTCAATAGTTATGTAACTGTCAAGTGTCAGATTTGTTGTGCCGGACGGGATGGGTTGGTCGTGTCTCGTGCTCCTTCTGTTCACGCGCAGCGCACCGCCGACGGCACATCTGCTCATTGAACGGGATAAAATAGCGCTAAACATCTGACAGATCTGTCACATAATTATTGACGACTTCGTATGAAGATGAAAATATCAGCTCTTAATATATTTATTGTGTTACCTGTATAAATTCAAATCTCCACGTACAGATATTTAGCGGGTCTACTCAGTCGCGTGCACGTTTCGCGTCTTATATCCAGGGGGTTTCCACAAAGTCGGTGCAAATGGACAATCTGGAAGTCTGACAGAACCCGCCCTGTACTGCTAATTCGAATACCTGTCTTGTAAATTTAAAAAAAAGGTTGGGGTTGGGTCTGATGATTATATCGGCTTCTAGCATACTATAGTTTCGAGTTTTACCCCGTCTTCAGTGCTAACTACAAAATATCATAAAGAATTAGTATCAATATTCCAAATAAGTTTTAAGGTTAACATACCGTCTTACAGTCTTTCATGTATTTATTCACGAATAAATAATAATATTTCTATCCGCACTCGAAATACACGTCTTTGTAAACACCAACTTTCAATATTGTTTCCCCTAACAATAGTTGCGCGCATGTTTCTTGTCATGGCAATCTCCATGCATTTGCGTGTTAAATTCGCGTTTAGTAACGCTGACGTTCTGAATACTGTCAAAAGTATAAAAAATCTGACACGTCCTGGCTACTTCGTTTTTGTGCAGACACGATCTCGATAAGATAGAATTTGCTCATACAGCTAAACTATTAATTTTACAAAATAATATCATAGGCATAAATTATTCAAAATTTCCGCTACTTTAATTTGTTATTTATCTATTTTGACGAAATTACAGAAATGACGGCTCATTTGCAAAATCGTTGAAAAATGCTAAGGGTAAATGGCCAGTTCCTTTGGACCCTTTTGAACTAAAAGCTTTTCACCTCTAAGTTTGGTCATAAAACTTCTAAATATGAACTTTGGTCCCGATACCTTTAGTAGTTTCTCCGGAATCGTCATCACAAAAATCTGGTACACACATACACACACACACACACAGAAATTTTTTTGTACCTTGGTCAAAAATGATCAGGGGGCCCAAAAAGACCTATTTCCGCTAAAGTCCAAATTTTTTTTTCGGCACGATAACAATACTTCATCATACTGCGTATGATAAAGTAAAAAATCCTAATTAAATCCTGACATCACTTTTCAAAAGAAAATAGAATAAAAGACTATAAATTTTAGGATTTTCTAAAGCCAACAAGTAGGAGATATTGAACGGAGGAAATACAGCCAAGGATGCAAGTTCTTTGAAGAAACCTAACCTAACATTATCATAATTTGAGCAAGAAAAAGAAAATGATCTAGACTACCAAAAATACCACAACTACAAGAAGGAGAATTTGACAGACCAATTCGAAACATATGCTCAGGAAAAAGGCAATGTCCAAGTCTTAGACGAGATATAACAGTAAGAAAAAATGTTGATATGAAGGGACAAGTTTTAAACCAAGGCAACAGATCGACCTTTGGCTTAATCAGAAATGAATGTTTTCCCTTACGAGAAGAAGAGGCGTCTCGCTCCTCCTGCCAGATCCTCAACAAATCGTTAAGGTGCTCGTAAACGGGCTAGTTTTGTGGCAATTTCTAGCTGCAATTGTATAGCCGCCAAGTTGGCGACTACATCGTGCAACTCAGCGCAACACTTGCAGTGTAGCTAGGCGATATTGCAATAATATTTAGATATAGCTGCAAGGGTTCTATGTCTAGCCGGCTAGATTGCTACTGAATATGAACTGTTTTGACTATACTGCAATATCGCCGGTTATATATTAAGTCTTTCTTCCTCTGTTGTATAGGTCTAGTATCTTTTTCTCTCGCTTCCCCCATCCGCTCCGAGCCGACTTGTGCGCACGCAGTTTGTTTTGCTATTCACCACGTGTTGCGCGACAGCAAACCAGTTTTTGTTCGTTTTAGTTGGTTAGTACATTTTCATTTAAATATGGCCGGATCCACACTCTTCTTCTCTTTTTAGGTTTCTTTAAATCATTGGTGTCAAACTCATTTGAGGCCGCAGGCCACAAAATTCTGAACTGATCTTCGGCGGGCCACATACAAAAAAGACTCAAAAAAGTAACTGGTAAAACATTTTTTTGAGTCATTTCTTTTTTTTTTCATTTTAATGGTTCTTATACCATGTTGCTAATACTGTGTTACATCAATTTCATCAGTATGCTAATTTTTGATATGTTTGATGACTCACATCAATATTTTGCATTTATCTATACGTGCGCATGCGAGCACAAGGTCGGACAACAAAATAAAACAAACAAAAAAATTCAATAAGGATTTTTTTTCAAACGTTTTTCATTTGAAATTTAGAGTTACCTAAGAAAAGTACCATGAACATAAAAAAATAATGTTAATTTTTTACAATTTAACAAAAATCGTAGAAAATAACATCAACTAAAGAAAAGAATGATAATTAAATCCAGGTGACGACGATGGAGGGTTCCTGGTTCAAATCCAGGCAGGCGGATTTTTTTTTCCAAAAATTTATCTTCAACTGGATTAATTATCATTTGCTTCTTTAGTTGGTCCTACATTACTGACGACTATGTTTCGGTGAGGTTTAGTAGTGATATTCATGATATTCAAATGATATTAATCAAATGATATACGAAAATATTTAAAAAGAATCAATTTTTAATATTTGGTTGCCGAAAAAATGGATACCGACTAGTTCTTTCTCACCGTATATGTTTTATATACAACTGAAGAATCAACTCACATGTAAATAAAAAATCATCAAAACCAGTTAATCGGGTCTAGAGAAAATCAACTTTGAAATAGTGTCATTTTATTATTATCTACTGTTCTTGTTATATGGCCTTTAAAAACAAAGATAATTGAAGTGAATCGAAAATCAACATGTTCAAAAAATATTACAGTGTCATTCCAGTTATTGCTAGTTTGTTATAGCTGGAACTCCATTTAGTACTTCAAAGTTCAGGCAAAAATCATAACATCATTCGTACACCCTGTCTATACTGAAAACTGAAAGTTGAAATAAAACTTCTTCATCCGTACATCTTCTGAAGATTTACGCTACCAGTAAGTGAAAGAATCATCAAAATGGTTGGGGAGAAAATCAACTTTCAATTTTTAACATATTTTTCATTAAGCCCTAAATCTTTTGACCAGTTCAGAATTAGTTCAGAATTAGCCACTATCTCTAAATAGAGAATGATGCACATTAAAAATGAATGATGAATCATGAACATTAAAAATCGCAAAAGTTTTGATCTCAGAATCCCATTCAAATAATATTTACAAAAATATTTTAAGAAAATTTCGATTTTTAATACTTATTTTAGATTTTACAGTATTTTGAGCATTCTGTTCAAGTTGTTTCTGTGCCATTACTGGTAATTTTTTTTTAGTAAAAGATTGAAATGGTGTTGTACCTACTCTTCATGGGTGCAGTTGCATAACAAGTCGTAAAATGTCTTTAGTTTCATATTTGAGAGTAAAATTTCGCGACGATTATCAACACAAGTGGACGCGTGGGCTGAACTTATGGTGGATGACATGATAGGGAACTTGAAACACAAGGTTCATATTTAGCGCATAGGCCATAGAATGTTCCGAAAATTCCTTGTGACATGCATGAAATATGTCAAAATTGCACTTGAACGATATATTTACGAAAATTTCACCTTTAAATTATTTACTTTCTATTTATAGTAAGCCCAATAATGTAGGAATAACCAAATAATAATGGTTACTACTCTGCTACGTAATAAGTAATAACTAGTGTCCCTGCTCCAAACGAGAAAGGTATTGTCAGGCAATTCCGTCTCCAAAGCTCATTGCAAACTTAGTAATTAAAAAATGATACAATTCAGTTTTATATTTTTAAAATTTTATTGTATTTTATTGTAGACATATAGTCTCAGTGTGGCTCCACGTGTACGCACTCAATTGCTCGGCAATCCAGTTGCTGGGATATACTCGGCAATGTATAGCGCAATTACATTGCAGCAAGAGTATTGCTGTAAATATTGCTGAGCTATAGATTTCAGCAAGATATCCTGCAAGATGCAATTTTTGTAGCCCGTTTACGAGCCCTTTTATGCAAGACTCGAAAGCATTCCGAAACATCCATACCAACATACTAAAATAAAACTACGCTATACTTTATTTAAAATTTTCTCAATTTATCGTTTTTACAATTAGATATAACAACGGGTTGATATTTCATGTCAACAAACTATCAAATTATCAACAAACTTTGCCGCACTAGAGCGGCAACGTTCCCTAGCGGTTCTCCAACCTCTGATGAAATCAGCTGTTATGTGACAGCACAAAAAAATATTTGTCAAAATTCTGGCTACTATGCAGCTTCATATCAATGCTGTTGCGACCGATCTCGATAAGATAGAATTTGCTCATACAGCTAAACTATTAATTTTACCAAAAAATGTCATAGGGCATAAATTATTCAAAATGTCCTCTACTTTAAGTTATTATTTAACTATTTTGACGAAATTACAGAAATGACGGCTCATTTGCAAAATCGTTGAAAAACGCTAAGAGTAAATAGCCAGTTCCTTTGGATCCTTTTGAACCAAAAGCTTTTCAGCTCTAAATTTGGTCATGAAACTTCTAAATCTGAACTTTCGTCCCGATACCTTTAGTAGTTTCTCCGGAATCGTCGTCACAAAAATCTGGTACACACATACACACATACACACACACACACACACACACACACACACACACACAGACATTTTTTTGTACCTTGGTCAAAAATGTTCAGGGGACCCAAAAAGACCTATTTCCGCTAAAATCCCAATTTTTTTTTTCGGCACGATTACAATACTTTACCATACTGCGTATGATAAAGTAAAAAGTTGACAAACATCTCCCTGTTAAAAAAAATTCCATAATTACAATTTTTTTTTTCTAAAATTCAATTTTAAAACGTTCCGTCGGTGCTATTCGATCTTAATACAACAACCGGAAGTCAATCTGATCGATGTGGAGCAAAATTGGACCAAATCGAAGAAAAAAAAATTTGACAAACATCTCCCTGTTAAAAAAAATTCTATAATTAAAAATTTTTTTTTTCTAAAATTCAATTTTAAAACGTTCCGTCGGTGCTATTCGATCTTAATACAACAACCGGAAGTCAATCTGATCGATGTGGAGCAAAATTGGACCGAATCGAAGAAAAAAAATGTGACAAACATCTCCCTGTTAAAAAAAATTCTATAATTAAAAATTTTTTTTTTTAAAATTCAATTTTTAAACGTTTCGTCGGTGCTATTCGATCTTAATACAACAACCGGAAGTCAATCGATCGATGTGGAGCAAACTTGGACCGAATCGAAGAAAAAAAATGTGACAAACATCTCCCTGTTATCAAAATTCTATTATTAATTTTTTTCTAAACTTCACTTTTAAAACGTTCCATCGGTGCTATTCGATCTTAATACAACAACCGGAAGTCAATCTGATCGATGTGGAACAAAATTGGACCAAATCGAAGAAAAAAAAAAGTTGACAAACATCTCCCTGTTAAAAAAAATTCTATAATTAAAAAATTTTTTTTTCTAGAATTCAATTTTAAAACGTTCCGTCGGTGCTATTCGATCTTAATACAACAACCGGAAGTCAATCTGATCGATGTGGAGCAAAATTGGACCAAATCAAAGAAAAAAAATGTGACAAACATTTCCCTGTTAACAAAATTCTATTATTAATTTTTTTTTCTAAACTTCAATTTTAAAACGTTCCGTCGGTGCTATTCGATCTTAATACAACAACCGGAAGTCAATCTGATCGATGTGGAGCAAACTTGGACCAAATCGAAGAAAAAAAAAATTTGACAAACATCTTCCTGTTAAAAAAAAATTCTATAATTAAAAAAAATTTTTTTTCTTCTAAAATTCAATTTTAAGACGTTCCGTCGGTGCTATTCGATCTTAATACAACAACCGGAAGTCAATCTGATCGATGTGGAGCAAAATTGGACCCAATCGAAGAAAAAAAATGTGACAAACATCTCCCTGTTAAAAAAAATTCTATAATTAAAAATTTTTTTTTTCTAAAATTCAATTTTAAAACGTTCCGTCGGTGCTATTCGATCTTAATACAACAACCGGAAGTCAATCTGATCGATGTGGAGCAAAATTGGACCAAATCGAAGAAAAAAAAATTTGACAAACAAAATTCTATTATTAATTTTTTTTCTAAACTTCAATTTTAAAACGTTCCATCGGTGCTATTCGATCTTAATACAACAACCGGAAGTCAATCTGATCGATGTGGAGCAAAATTGGACCAAATCGAAGAAAAAAAAAAGTTGACAAACATCTCCCTGTTAAAAAAAATTCTATAATTAAAAATTTTTTTTTTCTAAAATTCAATTTTAAAACGTTCCGTCGGTGCTATTCGATCTTAATACAACAACCGGAAGTCAATCTGATCGATGTGGAGCAAAATTGGACCAAATCGAAGAAAAAAAAATTTGACAAACAACTCCCTGTTAAAAAAAATTCTATAATTAAAAATTTTTTTTTTCTAAAATTCAATTTTAAAACGTTCCGTCGGTGCTATTCGATCTTAATACAACAACCGGAAGTCAATCTGATCGATGTGGAGCAAACTTGGACCGAATCGAAGAAAAAAAATGTGACAAACATCTCCCTGTTAACAAAATTCTATTATTAATTTTTTTTCTAAACTTCACTTTTAAAACGTTCCATCGGTGCTATTCGATCTTAATACAACAACCGGAAGTCAATCTGATCGATGTGGAGCAAACTTGGACCGAATCGAAGAAAAAAAATGTGACAAACATCTCCCTGTTAACAAAATTCTATTATTAATTTTTTTTCTAAACTTCAATTTTAAAACGTTCCATCGGTGCTATTCGATCTTAATACAACAACCGGAAGTCAATCTGATAGATGTGGAGCAAAATTGGACCAAATCGAAGAAAAAAAAATTTTGACAAACATCTCCCGGTTAAAAAAAAAAATCTATAATTAAAAAAATTTTTTTTTTCTAAAATTCAATTTTAAAACGTTCCGTCGGTGCTATTCGATCTTAATACAACAACCGGAAGTCAATCTGATCGATGTGGAGCAAAATTGGACCAAATCGAAGAAAAAAAAATTTGACAAACAAAATTCTATTATTAATTTTTTTTTCTAAACTTCAATTTTAAAACGTTCCATCGGTGCTATTCGATCTTAATACAACAACCGGAAGTCAATCTGATCGATGTGGAGCAAAATTGGACCAAATCGAAGAAAAAAAAAGTTGACAAACATCTCCCTGTTAAAAAAAATTCTATAATTAAAAATTTTTTTTTTCTGAAATTCAATTTTAAAACGTTCCGTCGGTGCTATTCGATCTTAATACAACAACCGGAAGTCAATCTGATCGATGTGGAGCAAAATTGGACCAAATCGAAGAAAAAAAAAAGTTGATAAACATATCCCTGTTAAAAAAAATTCTATAATTAAAAAAATTTTTTTTTCTAAAATTCAATTTTAAAACGTTCCGTCGGTGCTATTCGATCTTAATACAACAACCGGAAGTCAATCTGATCGATGTGGAGCAAAATTGGACCGAATCGAAGAAAAAAAATGTGACAAACATCTCCCTGTTAAAAAAAATTCTATAATTAAAATTTTTTTTTTTCTAAAATTCAATTTTAAAACGTTCCGTCGGTGCTATTCGATCTTAATACAACAACCGGAAGTCAATCTGATCGATGTGGAGCAAAATTGGACCAAATCGAAGAAAAAAAAATTTGACAAACAAAATTCTATTATTAATTTTTTTTCTAAACTTCAATTTTAAAACGTTCCATCGGTGCTATTCGATCTTAATACAACAACCGGAAGTCAATCTGATCGATGTGGAGCAAAATTGGACCAAATCGAAGAAAAAAAAAAGTTGACAAACATCTCCCTGTTAAAAAAAATTCTATAATTAAAAATTTTTTTTTTCTAAAATTCAATTTTAAAACGTTCCGTCGGTGCTATTCGATCTTAATACAACAACCGGAAGTCAATCTGATCGATGTGGAGCAAGATTGGACCAAATCGAAGAAAAAAAAATTTGACAAACAACTCCCTGTTAAAAAAAATTCTATAATTAAAAATTTTTTTTTCTAAAATTCAATTTTAAAACGTTCCGTCGGTGCTATTCGATCTTAATACAACAACCGGAAGTCAATCTGATCGATGTGGAGCAAACTTGGACCGAATCGAAGAAAAAAAATGTGACAAACATCTCCCAGTTAACAAAATTCTATTATTAATTTTTTTTCTAAACTTCACTTTTAAAACGTTCCATCGGTGCTATTCGATCTTAATACAACAACCGGAAGTCAATCTGATCGATGTGGAGCAAACTTGGACCGAATCGAAGAAAAAAAATGTGACAAACATCTCCCTGTTAACAAAATTCTATTATTAATTTTTTTTCTAAACTTCAATTTTAAAACGTTCCATCGGTGCTATTCGATCTTAATACAACAACCGGAAGTCAATCTGATAGATGTGGAGCAAAATTGGACCAAATCGAAGAAAAAAAAAATTTGACAAACATCTCTCGGTTAAAAAAAAGATCTATAATTAAAAAAAAAAATTTTCTCTAAAATTCAATTTTAAAACGTTCCGTCGGTGCTATTCGATCTTAATACAACAACCGGAAGTCAATCTGATCGATGTGGAGCAAAATTGGACCAAATCGAAGAAAAAAAAATTTGACAAACAAAATTCTATTATTAATTTTTTTTTCTAAACTTCAATTTTAAAACGTTCCATCGGTGCTATTCGATCTTAATACAACAACCGGAAGTCAATCTGATCGATGTGGAGCAAAATTGGACCAAATCGAAGAAAAAAAAAGTTGACAAACATCTCCCTGTTAAAAAAAATTCTATAATTAAAAATTTTTTTTTTTCTGAAATTCAATTTTAAAACGTTCCGTCGGTGCTATTCGATCTTAATACAACAACCGGAAGTCAATCTGATCGATGTGGAGCAAAATTGGACCAAATCGAAGAAAAAGAAATTTGACAAACATCTCCCTGTTAAAAAAAAATTCTATAATCAAAAATTTTTTTTTTCTAAAATTCAATTTTTAAACTTTCCGTCGGTGCTATTCGATCTTAATACAACAACCGGAAGTCAATCGATCGATGTGGAGCAAACTTGGACCGAATCGAAGAAAAAAAATGTGACAAACATCTCCCTGTTAACAAAATTCTATTATTAATTTTTTTTCTAAACTTCACTTTTAAAACGTTCCATCGGTGCTATTCGATCTTAATACAACAACCGGAAGTCAATCTGATCGATGTGGAGCAAAATTGGACCAAAACGAAGAAAAAAAAAAGTTGACAAACATCTCCCTGTTAAAAAAAATTCCATAATTACAATTTTTTTTTTCTAAAATTCAATTTTAAAACGTTCCGTCGGTGCTATTCGATCTTAATACAACAACCGGAAGTCAATCTGATCGATGTGGAGCAAAATTGGACCAAATCGAAGAAAAAAAAATTGACAAACATCTCCCTGTTAAAAAAAATTCTATAATTAAAAATTTTTTTTTTTTCTAAAATTCAATTTTAAAACGTTCCGTCGGTGCTATTCGATCTTAATACAACAACCGGAAGTCAATCTGATCGATGTGGAGCAAAATTGGACCGAATCGAAGAAAAAAAATGTGACAAACATCTCCCTGTTAAAAAAAATTCTATAATTAAAAATTTTTTTTTCTAAAATTCACTTTTAAAACGTTCCATCGGTGCTATTCGATCTTAATACAACAACCGGAAGTCAATCTGATCGATGTGGAACAAAATTGGACCAAATCGAAGAAAAAAAAAAGTTGACAAACATCTCCCTGTTAAAAAAAATTCTATAATTAAAAAATTTTTTTTTCTAGAATTCAATTTTAAAACGTTCCGTCGGTGCTATTCGATCTTAATACAACAACCGGAAGTCAATCTGATCGATGTGGAGCAAAATTGGACCAAATCGAAGAAAAAAAATGTGACAAACATTTCCCTGTTAACAAAATTCTATTATTAATTTTTTTTTTCTAAACTTCAATTTTAAAACGTTCCATCGGTGCTATTCGATCTTAATACAACAACCGGAAGTCAATCTGATCGATGTGGAGCAAAATTGGACCAAATCGAAGAAAAAAAAAGTTGACAAACATCTCCCTGTTAAAAAAAATTCCATAATTACAATTTTTTTTTTCTAAAATTCAATTTTAAAACGTTCCGTCGGTGCTATTCGATCTTAATACAACAACCGGAAGTCAATCTGATCGATGTGGAGCAAAATTGGACCAAATCGAAGAAAAAAAAAATTTGACAAACATCTCCCTGTTAAAAAAAATTCTATAATTAAAAATTTTTTTTTTTCTAAAATTCAGTTTTAAAACGTTCCGTCGGTGCTTATTCGATCTTAATACAACAACCGGAAGTCAATCTGATCGATGTGGAGCAAAATTGGACCGAATCGAAGAAAAAAAATGTGACAAACATCTCCCTGTTAAAAAAAATTCTATAATTAAAATTTTTTTTTTCTAAAATTCAATTTTAAAACGTTCCGTCGGTGCTATTCGATCTTAATACAACAACCGGAAGTCAATCTGATCGATGTGGAGCAAAATTGGACCAAATCGAAGAAAAAAAAATTTGACAAACATCTCCCTGTTAAAAAAAATTCTATAACTAAAAAAATTTTTTTTTCTAAAATTCAATTTTAAAACGTTCCGTCGGTGCTATTCGATCTTAATACAACAACCGGAAGTTAATCTGATCGATGTGGAGCAAACTTGGACCAAATCGAAGAAAAAAAAATTGACAAACATCTCCCTGTTAAAAAAAATTCTATAATTAAAAATTTTTTTTTTCTAAAATTCAATTTTAAAACGTTCCATCGGTGCTATTCGATCTTAATACAACAACCGGAAGTCAATCTGATCGATGTGGAGCAAAATTGGACCAAATCGAAGAAAAAAAATGTGACAAACATCTCCCTGTTAACAAAATTCTATTATTAATTTTTTTTTCTGAACTTCAATTTTAAAACTTTCCATCGGTGCTATTCGATCTTAATACAACAACCGGAAGTCAATCTGATCGATGTGGAGCAAAATTGGACCAAATCGAAGAAAAAAAAATTTGACAAACATCTCCCTGTTAAAAAAAATTCTATAACTAAAAAAATTTTTTTTCTAAAATTCAATTTTAAAACGTTCCGTCGGTGCTATTCGATCTTAATACAACAACCGGAAGTCAATCTGATCGATGTGGAGCAAAATTGGACCAAATCGAAGAAAAAAAAAATTTGACAAACAAAATTCTATTATTAATTTTTTTTCTAAACTTCAATTTTAAAACGTTCCATCGGTGCTATTCGATCTTAATACAACAACCGGAAGTCAATCTGATCGATGTGGAGCAAAATTGGACCAAATCGAAGAAAAAAAAAATTTGACAAACATCTCCCTGTTAAAAAAATTTCTATAATTAAAAAAATTTTTTTTTCTTCTAAAATTCAATTTTAAAACGTTCCGTCGGTGCTATTCGATCTTAATACAACAACCGGAAGTCAATCTGATCGATGTGGAGCAAAATTGGACCAAATCGAAGAAAAAAAAATTTGACAAACAAAATTCTATTATTAATTTTTTTTCTAAACTTCAATTTTAAAACGTTCCATCGGTGCTATTCGATCTTAATACAACAACCGGAAGTCAATCTGATCGATGTGGAGCAAAATTGGACCAAATCGAAGAAAAAAAAAAGTTGACAAACATCTCCCTGTTAAAAAAAATTCTATAATTAAAATTTTTTTTTTTTCTAAAATTCAATTTTAAAACGTTCCGTCGGTGCTATTCGATCTTAATACAACAACCGGAAGTCAATCTGATCGATGTGGAGCAAAATTGGACCAAATCGAAGAAAAAAAAATTTGACAAACAACTCCCTGTTAAAAAAAATTCTATAATTAAAAATTTTTTTTTCTAAAATTCAATTTTAAAACGTTCCGTCGGTGCTATTCGATCTTAATACAACAACCGGAAGTCAATCTGATCGATGTGGAGCAAACTTGGACCGAATCGAAGAAAAAAAATGTGACAAACATCTCCCTGTTAACAAAATTCTATTATTAATTTTTTTTCTAAACTTCACTTTTAAAACGTTCCATCGGTGCTATTCGATCTTAATACAACAACCGGAAGTCAATCTGATCGATGTGGAGCAAACTTGGACCGAATCGAAGAAAAAAAATGTGACAAACATCTCCCTGTTAACAAAATTCTATTATTAATTTTTTTTCTAAACTTCAATTTTAAAACGTTCCATCGGTGCTATTCGATCTTAATACAACAACCGGAAGTCAATCTGATCGATGTGGAGCAAAATTGGACCAAATCGAAGAAAAAAAAATTTGACAAACAAAATTCTATTATTAATTTTTTTTCTAAACTTCAATTTTAAAACGTTCCATCGGTGCTATTCGATCTTAATACAACAACCGGAAGTCAATCTGATCGATGTGGAGCAAAATTGGACCAAATCGAAGAAAAAAAAAATTTGACAAACATCTCCCTGTTAAAAAAAATTCTATAATTAAAAAAAAATTTTTTTCTTCTAAAATTCAATTTTAAAACGTTCCGTCGGTGCTATTCGATCTTAATACAACAACCAGAAGTCAATCTGATCGATGTGGAGCAAAATTGGACCAAATCGAAGAAAAAAAAATTTGACAAACAAAATTCTATTATTAATTTTTTTTCTAAACTTCAATTTTAAAACGTTCCATCGGTGCTATTCGATCTTAATACAACAACCGGAAGTCAATCTGATCGATGTGGAGCAAAATTGGACCAAATCGAAGAAAAAAAAAATTTGACAAACATCTCCCTGTTAAAAAAAATTCTATAATTAAAAAAATTTTTTTTTCTTCTAAAATTCAATTTTAAAACGTTCCGTCGGTGCTATTCGATCTTAATACAACAACCGGAAGTCAATCTGATCGATGTGGAGCAAAATTGGACCAAATCGAAGAAAAAAAAATTTGACAAACAAAATTCTATTATTAATTTTTTTTCTAAACTTCAATTTTAAAACGTTCCATCGGTGCTATTCGATCTTAATACAACAACCGGAAGTCAATCTGATCGATGTGGAGCAAAATTGGACCAAATCGAAGAAAAAAAAATTTGACAAACATCTCCCTGTTAAAAAAAATTCTATAACTAAAAAAATTTTTTTTTCTAAAATTCAATTTTAAAACGTTCCGTCGGTGCTATTCGATCTTAATACAACAACCGGAAGTCAATCTGATCGATGTGGAGCAAACTTGGACCAAATCGAAGAAAAAAAAATTGACAAACATCTCCCTGTTAAAAAAAATTCTATAATTAAAAATTTTTTTTTTCTAAAATTCAATTTTAAAACGTTCCATCGGTGCTATTCGATCTTAATACAACAACCGGAAGTCAATCTGATCGATGTGGAGCAAAATTGGACCAAATCGAAGAAAAAAAATGTGACAAACATCTCCCTGTTAAAAAAAATTCTATAACTAAAAAATTTTTTTTTTCTAAAATTCAATTTTAAAACGTTCCGTCGGTGCTATTCGATCTTAACACAACAACCGGAAGTCAATCTGATCGATGTGGAGCAAACTTGGACCAAATCGAAGAAAAAAAAAATTGACAAACATCTCCCTGTTAAAAAAAAATTCTATAATAAAAAATTTTTTTTTTTTCTAAAATTCAATTTTAAAACGTTCCATCGGTGCTATTCGATCTTAATACAACAACCGGAAGTCAATCTGATCGATGTGGAGCAAAATTGGACCAAATCGAAGAAAAAAAATGTGACAAACATCTCCCTGTTAACAAAATTCTATTATTAATTTTTTTTTCTAAACTTCAATTTTAAAACGTTCCATCGGTGCTATTCGATCTTAATACAACAACCGGAAGTCAATCTGATCGATGTGGAGCAAAATTGGACCAAATCGAAGAAAAAAAATGTGACAAACATCTCCCTGTTAACAAAATTCTATTATTAATTTTTTTTCTAAACTTCAATTTTAAAACGTTCCATCGGTGCTATTCGATCTTAATACAACAACCGGAAGTCAATCTGATCGATGTGGAGCAAAATTGGACCAAATCGAAGAAAAAAAAAATTTGACAAACATCTCCCTGTTAAAAAAAAATCTATAATTAAAAAAAAAATTTTTTCTTCTAAAATTCAATTTTAAAACGTTCCGTCGGTGCTATTCGATCTTAATACAACAACCGGAAGTCAATCTGATCGATGTGGAGCAAAATTGGACCAAATCGAAGAAAAAAAAATTTGACAAACAAAATTCTATTATTAATTTTTTTTCTAAACTTCAATTTTAAAACGTTCCATCGGTGCTATTCGATCTTAATACAACAACCGGAAGTCAATCTGATCGATGTGGAGCAAAATTGGACCAAATCGAAGAAAAAAAAATTTGACAAACATCTCCCTGTTAAAAAAATTTCTATAATTAAAAAAATTTTTTTTTCTTCTAAAATTCAATTTTAAAACGTTCCGTCGGTGCTATTCGATCTTAATACAACAACCGGAAGTCAATCTGATCGATGTGGAGCAAAATTGGACCAAATCGAAGAAAAAAAAATTTGACAAACAAAATTCTATTATTAATTTTTTTTCTAAACTTCAATTTTAAAACGTTCCATCGGTGCTATTCGATCTTAATACAACAACCGGAAGTCAATCTGATCGATGTGGAGCAAAATTGGACCAAATCGAAGAAAAAAAAAAGTTGACAAACATCTCCCTGTTAAAAAAAATTCTATAATTAAAAATTTTTTTTTTTCTAAAATTCAATTTTAAAACGTTCCGTCGGTGCTATTCGATCTTAATACAACAACCGGAAGTCAATCTGATCGATGTGGAGCAAAATTGGACCAAATCGAAGAAAAAAAAATTTGACAAACAACTCCCTGTTAAAAAAAATTCTATAATTAAAAATTTTTTTTTCTAAAATTCAATTTTAAAACGTTCCGTCGGTGCTATTCGATCTTAATACAACAACCGGAAGTCAATCTGATCGATGTGGAGCAAACTTGGACCGAATCGAAGAAAAAGAATGTGACAAACATCTCCCTGTTAACAAAATTCTATTATTATTTTTTTTTCTAAACTTCACTTTTAAAACGTTCCATCGGTGCTATTCGATCTTAATACAACAACCGGAAGTCAATCTGATCGATGTGGAGCAAACTTGGACCGAATCGAAGAAAAAAAATGTGACAAACATCTCCCGTTAACAAAATTCTATTATTAATTTTTTTTCTAAACTTCAATTTTAAAACGTTCCATCGGTGCTATTCGATCTTAATACAACAACCGGAAGTCAATCTGATCGATGGGGAGCAAAATTGGACCAAATCGAAGAAAAAAAAATTTGACAAACAAAATTCTATTATTAATTTTTTTTCTAAACTTCAATTTTAAAACGTTCCATCGGTGCTATTCGATCTTAATACAACAACCGGAAGTCAATCTGATCGATGTGGAGCAAAATTGGACCAAATCGAAGAAAAAAAAAATTTGACAAACATCTCCCTGTTAAAAAAAATTCTATAATTAAAAAAAATTTTTTGTCTTCTAAAATTCAATTTTAAAACGTTCCGTCGGTGCTATTCGATCTTAATACAACAACCGGAAGTCAATCTGATCGATGTGGAGCAAAATTGGACCAAATCGAAGAAAAAAAAATTTGACAAACAAAATTCTATTATTAATTTTTTTTCTAAACTTCAATTTTAAAACGTTCCATCGGTGCTATTCGATCTTAATACAACAACCGGAAGTCAATCTGATCGATGTGGAGCAAAATTGGACCAAATCGAAGAAAAAAAAAATTTGACAAACATCTCCCTGTTAAAAAAATTTCTATAATTAAAAAAAATTTTTTTTCTTCTAAAATTCAATTTTAAAACGTTCCGTCGGTGCTATTCGATCTTAATACAACAACCGGAAGTCAATCTGATCGATGTGGAGCAAAATTGGACCAAATCGAAGAAAAAAAAATTTGACAAACAAAATTCTATTATTAATTTTTTTTCTAAACTTCAATTTTAAAACGTTCCATCGGTGCTATTCGATCTTAATACAACAACCGGAAGTCAATCTGATCGATGTGGAGCAAAATTGGACCAAATCGAAGAAAAAAAAAAGTTGACAAACATCTCCCTGTTAAAAAAAATTCTATAATTAAAAATTTTTTTTTTTCTAAAATTCTATTTTAAAACGTTCCGTCGGTGCTATTCGATCTTAATACAACAACCGGAAGTCAATCTGATCGATGTGGAGCAAAATTGGACCAAATCGAAGAAAAAAAAATTTGACAAACAACTCCCTGTTAAAAAAAATTCTATAATTAAAATTTGTTTTTTCTAAAATTCAATTTTAAAACGTTCCGTCGGTGCTATTCGATCTTAATACAACAACCGGAAGTCAATCTGATCGATGTGGAGCAAACTTGGACCGAATCGAAGAAAAAAAATGTGACAAACATCTCCCTGTTAACAAAATTCTATTATTAATTTTTTTTCTAAACTTCAATTTTAAAACGTTCCATCGGTGCTATTCGATCTTAATACAACAACCGGAAGTCAATCTGATCGATGTGGAGCAAAATTGGACCAAATCGAAGAAAAAAAAAGTTGACAAACATCTCCCTGTTAAAAAAAATTCTATAATTAAAAATTTTTTTTTTCTGAAATTCAATTTTAAAACGTTCCGTCGGTGCTATTCGATCTTAATACAACAACCGGAAGTCAATCTGATCGATGTGGAGCAAAATTGGACCAAATCGAAGAAAAAGAAATTTGACAAACATCTCCCTGTTAAAAAAAAATTCTATAATCAAAAATTTTTTTTTTCTAAAATTCAATTTTTAAACGTTCCGTCGGTGCTATTCGATCTTAATACAACAACCGGAAGTCAATCGATCGATGTGGAGCAAACTTGGACCGAATCGAAGAAAAAAAATGTGACAAACATCTCCCTGTTAACAAAATTCTATTATTAATTTTTTTTCTAAACTTCACTTTTAAAACGTTCCATCGGTGCTATTCGATCTTAATACAACAACCGGAAGTCAATCTGATCGATGTGGAGCAAAATTGGACCAAAACGAAGAAAAAAAAAAGTTGACAAACATCTCCCTGTTAAAAAAAATTCCATTATTACAATTTTTTTTTTCTAAAATTCAATTTTAAAACGTTCCGTCGGTGCTATTCGATCTTAATACAACAACCGGAAGTCAATCTGATCGATGTGGAGCAAAATTGGACCAAATCGAAGAAAAAAAAATTTGACAAACATCTCCCTGTTAAAAAAAATTCTATAATTAAAAATTTTTTTTTTCTAAAATTCAATTTTAAAACGTTCCGTCGGTGCTATTCGATCTTAATACAACAACCGGAAGTCAATCTGATCGATGTGGAGCAAAATTGGACCGAATCGAAGAAAAAAAATGTGACAAACATCTCCCTGTTAAAAAAAATTCTATAATTAAAAATTTTTTTTTCTAAAATTCAATTTTTAAACGTTCCGTCGGTGCTATTCGATCTTAATACAACAACCGGAAGTCAATCGATCGATGTGGAGCAAACTTGGACCGAATCGAAGAAAAAAAATGTGACAAACATCTCCCTGTTATCAAAATTCTATTATTAATTTTTTTTCTAAACTTCACTTTTAAAACGTTCCATCGGTGCTATTCGATCTTAATACAACAACCGGAAGTCAATCTGATCGATGTGGAACAAAATTGGACCAAATCGAAGAAAAAAAAAAGTTGACAAACATCTCCCTGTTAAAAAAAATTCTATAATTAAAAAATTTTTTTTTCTAGAATTCAATTTTAAAACGTTCCGTCGGTGCTATTCGATCTTAATACAACAACCGGAAGTCAATCTGATCGATGTGGAGCAAAATTGGACCAAATCAAAGAAAAAAAATGTGACAAACATTTCCCTGTTAACAAAATTCTATTATTAATTTTTTTTTCTAAACTTCAATTTTAAAACGTTCCATCGGTGCTATTCGATCTTAATACAACAACCGGAAGTCAATCTGATCGATGTGGAGCAAAATTGGACCAAATCGAAGAAAAAAAAAAGTTGACAAACATCTCCCTGTTAAAAAAATTCCATAATTACAATTTTTTTTTCTAAAATTCAATTTTAAAACGTTCCGTCGGTGCTATTCGATCTTAATACAACAACCGGAAGTCAATCTGATCGATGTGGAGCAAAATTGGACCAAATCGAAGAAAAAAAAATTTGACAAACAACTCCCTGTTAAAAAAAATTCTATAATTAAAAATTTTTTTTTCTAAAATTCAATTTTAAAACGTTCCGTCGGTGCTATTCGATCTTAATACAACAACCGGAAGTCAATCTGATCGATGTGGAGCAAACTTGGACCGAATCGAAGAAAAAGAATGTGACAAACATCTCCCTGTTAACAAAATTCTATTATTATTTTTTTTTCTAAACTTCACTTTTAAAACGTTCCATCGGTGCTATTCGATCTTAATACAACAACCGGAAGTCAATCTGATCGATGTGGAGCAAACTTGGACCGAATCGAAGAAAAAAAATGTGACAAACATCTCCCGTTAACAAAATTCTATTATTAATTTTTTTTCTAAACTTCAATTTTAAAACGTTCCATCGGTGCTATTCGATCTTAATACAACAACCGGAAGTCAATCTGATCGATGGGGAGCAAAATTGGACCAAATCGAAGAAAAAAAAATTTGACAAACAAAATTCTATTATTAATTTTTTTTCTAAACTTCAATTTTAAAACGTTCCATCGGTGCTATTCGATCTTAATACAACAACCGGAAGTCAATCTGATCGATGTGGAGCAAAATTGGACCAAATCGAAGAAAAAAAAAATTTGACAAACATCTCCCTGTTAAAAAAAATTCTATAATTAAAAAAAATTTTTTGTCTTCTAAAATTCAATTTTAAAACGTTCCGTCGGTGCTATTCGATCTTAATACAACAACCGGAAGTCAATCTGATCGATGTGGAGCAAAATTGGACCAAATCGAAGAAAAAAAAATTTGACAAACAAAATTCTATTATTAATTTTTTTTCTAAACTTCAATTTTAAAACGTTCCATCGGTGCTATTCGATCTTAATACAACAACCGGAAGTCAATCTGATCGATGTGGAGCAAAATTGGACCAAATCGAAGAAAAAAAAAATTTGACAAACATCTCCCTGTTAAAAAAATTTCTATAATTAAAAAAAATTTTTTTTCTTCTAAAATTCAATTTTAAAACGTTCCGTCGGTGCTATTCGATCTTAATACAACAACCGGAAGTCAATCTGATCGATGTGGAGCAAAATTGGACCAAATCGAAGAAAAAAAAATTTGACAAACAAAATTCTATTATTAATTTTTTTTCTAAACTTCAATTTTAAAACGTTCCATCGGTGCTATTCGATCTTAATACAACAACCGGAAGTCAATCTGATCGATGTGGAGCAAAATTGGACCAAATCGAAGAAAAAAAAAAGTTGACAAACATCTCCCTGTTAAAAAAAATTCTATAATTAAAAATTTTTTTTTTCTAAAATTCTATTTTAAAACGTTCCGTCGGTGCTATTCGATCTTAATACAACAACCGGAAGTCAATCTGATCGATGTGGAGCAAAATTGGACCAAATCGAAGAAAAAAAAATTTGACAAACAACTCCCTGTTAAAAAAAATTCTATAATTAAAATTTGTTTTTTCTAAAATTCAATTTTAAAACGTTCCGTCGGTGCTATTCGATCTTAATACAACAACCGGAAGTCAATCTGATCGATGTGGAGCAAACTTGGACCGAATCGAAGAAAAAAAATGTGACAAACATCTCCCTGTTAACAAAATTCTATTATTAATTTTTTTTCTAAACTTCAATTTTAAAACGTTCCATCGGTGCTATTCGATCTTAATACAACAACCGGAAGTCAATCTGATCGATGTGGAGCAAAATTGGACCAAATCGAAGAAAAAAAAAGTTGACAAACATCTCCCTGTTAAAAAAAATTCTATAATTAAAAATTTTTTTTTTCTGAAATTCAATTTTAAAACGTTCCGTCGGTGCTATTCGATCTTAATACAACAACCGGAAGTCAATCTGATCGATGTGGAGCAAAATTGGACCAAATCGAAGAAAAAGAAATTTGACAAACATCTCCCTGTTAAAAAAAAATTCTATAATCAAAAATTTTTTTTTTCTAAAATTCAATTTTTAAACGTTCCGTCGGTGCTATTCGATCTTAATACAACAACCGGAAGTCAATCGATCGATGTGGAGCAAACTTGGACCGAATCGAAGAAAAAAAATGTGACAAACATCTCCCTGTTAACAAAATTCTATTATTAATTTTTTTTCTAAACTTCACTTTTAAAACGTTCCATCGGTGCTATTCGATCTTAATACAACAACCGGAAGTCAATCTGATCGATGTGGAGCAAAATTGGACCAAAACGAAGAAAAAAAAAAGTTGACAAACATCTCCCTGTTAAAAAAAATTCCATTATTACAATTTTTTTTTTCTAAAATTCAATTTTAAAACGTTCCGTCGGTGCTATTCGATCTTAATACAACAACCGGAAGTCAATCTGATCGATGTGGAGCAAAATTGGACCAAATCGAAGAAAAAAAAATTTGACAAACATCTCCCTGTTAAAAAAAAATTCTATAATTAAAAATTTTTTTTTTCTAAAATTCAATTTTAAAACGTTCAGTCGGTGCTATTCGATCTTAATACAACAACCGGAAGTCAATCTGATCGATGTGGAGCAAAATTGGACCGAATCGAAGAAAAAAAATGTGACAAACATCTCCCTGTTAAAAAAAATTCTATAATTAAAAATTTTTTTTTCTAAAATTCAATTTTTAAACGTTCCGTCGGTGCTATTCGATCTTAATACAACAACCGGAAGTCAATCGATCGATGTGGAGCAAACTTGGACCGAATCGAAGAAAAAAAATGTGACAAACATCTCCCTGTTATCAAAATTCTATTATTAATTTTTTTTCTAAACTTCACTTTTAAAACGTTCCATCGGTGCTATTCGATCTTAATACAACAACCGGAAGTCAATCTGATCGATGTGGAACAAAATTGGACCAAATCGAAGAAAAAAAAAAGTTGACAAACATCTCCCTGTTAAAAAAAATTCTATAATTAAAAAATTTTTTTTTCTAGAATTCAATTTTAAAACGTTCCGTCGGTGCTATTCGATCTTAATACAACAACCGGAAGTCAATCTGATCGATGTGGAGCAAAATTGGACCAAATCAAAGAAAAAAAATGTGACAAACATTTCCCTGTTAACAAAATTCTATTATTAATTTTTTTTTCTAAACTTCAATTTTAAAACGTTCCATCGGTGCTATTCGATCTTAATACAACAACCGGAAGTCAATCTGATCGATGTGGAGCAAAATTGGACCAAATCGAAGAAAAAAAAAAGTTGACAAACATCTCCCTGTTAAAAAAATTCCATAATTACAATTTTTTTTTCTAAAATTCAATTTTAAAACGTTCCGTCGGTGCTATTCGATCTTAATACAACAACCGGAAGTCAATCTGATCGATGTGGAGCAAAATTGGACCAAATCGAAGAAAAAAAAAATTTGACAAACATCTCCCTGTTAAAAAAAAATTCTATAATTAAAAAATTTTTTTTTTTCTAAAATTCAGTTTTAAAACGTTCCGTCGGTGCTTATTCGATCTTAATACAACAACCGGAAGTCAATCTGATCGATGTGGAGCAAAATTGGACCGAATCGAAGAAAAAAAATGTGACAAACATCTCCCTGTTAAAAAAAATTCTATAATTAAATTTTTTTTTTCTAAAATTCAATTTTAAAACGTTCCGTCGGTGCTATTCGATCTTAATACAACAACCGGAAGTCAATCTGATCGATGTGGAGCAAAATTGGACCAAATCGAAGAAAAAAAAATTTGACAAACATCTCCCTGTTAAAAAAAATTCTATAACTAAAAAATTTTTTTTTTCTACAATTCAATTTTAAAACGTTCCGTCGGTGCTATTCGATCTTAATACAACAACCGGAAGTCAATCTGATCGATGTGGAGCAAACTTGGACCAAATCGAAGAAAAAAAAATTGACAAACATCTCCCTGTTAAAAAAAATTCTATAATTAAAATTTTTTTTTTTCTAAAATTCAATTTTAAAACGTTCCATCGGTGCTATTCGATCTTAATACAACAACCGGAAGTCAATCTGATCGATGTGGAGCAAAATTGGACCAAATCGAAGAAAAAAAATGTGACAAACATCTCCCTGTTAACAAAATTCTATTATTAATTTTTTTTTCTAAACTTCAATTTTAAAACGTTCCATCGGTGCTATTCGATCTTAATACAACAACCGGAAGTCAATCTGATCGATGTGGAGCAAAATTGGACCAAATCGAAGAAAAAAAAATTTGACAAACATCTCCCTGTTAAAAAAAAATTCTATAACTAAAAAATTTTTTTTTCTAAAATTCAATTTTAAAACGTTCCGTCGGTGCTATTCGATCTTAATACAACAACCGGAAGTCAATCTGATCGATGTGGAGCAAACTTGGACCAAATCGAAGAAAAAAAAAATTGACAAACATCTCCCTGTTAAAAAAAATTCTATAATTAAAAAAAAATTTTTTTCTTCTAAAATTCAATTTTAAAACGTTCCGTCGGTGCTATTCGATCTTAATACAACAACCGGAAGTCAATCTGATCGATGTGGAGCAAAATTGGACCAAATCGAAGAAAAAAAAATTTGACAAACAAAATTCTATTATTAATTTTTTTTCTAAACTTCAATTTTAAAACGTTCCATCGGTGCTATTCGATCTTAATACAACAACCGGAAGTCAATCTGATCGATGTGGAGCAAAATTGGACCAAATCGAAGGAAAAAAAAAATTGACAAACATCTCCCTGTTAAAAAAATTTCTATAATTAAAAAATTTTTTTTTTCTTCTAAAATTCAATTTTAAAACGTTCCGTCGGTGCTATTCGATCTTAATACAACAACCGGAAGTCAATCTGATCGATGTGGAGCAAAATTGGACCAAATCGAAGAAAAAAAAATTTGACAAACAAAATTCTATTATTAATTTTTTTTCTAAACTTCAATTTTAAAACGTTCCATCGGTGCTATTCGATCTTAATACAACAACCGGAAGTCAATCTGATCGATGTGGAGCAAAATTGGACCAAATCGAAGAAAAAAAAAAGTTGACAAACATCTCCCTGTTAACAAAATTCTATTATTAATTTTTTTTCTAAACTTCACTTTTAAAACGTTCCATCGGTGCTATTCGATCTTAATACAACAACCGGAAGTCAATCTGATCGATGTGGAGCAAACTTGGACCGAATCGAAGAAAAAAAATGTGACAAACATCTCCCTGTTAACAAAATTCTATTATTAATTTTTTTTCTAAACTTCAATTTTAAAACGTTCCATCGGTGCTATTCGATCTTAATACAACAACCGGAAGTCAATCTGATCGATGTGGAGCAAAATTGGACCAAATCGAAGAAAAAAAAATTTGACAAACAAAATTCTATTATTAATTTTTTTTCTAAACTTCAATTTTAAAACGTTCCATCGGTGCTATTCGATCTTAATACAACAACCGGAAGTCAATCTGATCGATGTGGAGCAAAATTGGACCAAATCGAAGAAAAAAAAAATTTGACAAACATCTCCCTGTTAAAAAAAATACTATAATTAAAAAAAATTTTTTTTCTTCTAAAATTCAATTTTAAAACGTTCCGTCGGTGCTATTCGATCTTAATACAACAACCGGAAGTCAATCTGATCGATGTGGAGCAAAATTGGACCAAATCGAAGAAAAAAAAATTTGACAAACAAAATTCTATTATTAATTTTTTTTCTAAACTTCAATTTTAAAACGTTCCATCGGTGCTATTCGATCTTAATACAACAACCGGAAGTCAATCTGATCGATGTGGAGCAAAATTGGACCAAATCGAAGAAAAAAAAAATTTGACAAACATCTCCCTGTTAAAAAAATTTCTATAATTAAAAAAAATTTTTTTTCTTCTAAAATTCAATTTTAAAACGTTCCGTCGGTGCTATTCGATCTTAATACAACAACCGGAAGTCAATCTGATCGATGTGGAGCAAAATTGGACCAAATCGAAGAAAAAAAAATTTGACAAACAAAATTCTATTATTAATTTTTTTTCTAAACTTCAATTTTAAAACGTTCCATCGGTGCTATTCGATCTTAATACAACAACCGGAAGTCAATCTGATCGATGTGGAGCAAAATTGGACCAAATCGAAGAAAAAAAAATTTGACAAACAACTCCC
The DNA here is from genome assembly GCA_964023965.1 of Melinopterus prodromus. Classification (NCBI taxonomy): domain Eukaryota; kingdom Metazoa; phylum Arthropoda; class Insecta; order Coleoptera; family Scarabaeidae; genus Melinopterus; species Melinopterus prodromus. The sequence goes on along the minus strand of CAXIES010000684.1, from coordinate 60,813 downwards.
TGTTAAAAAAAATTCTATAATTAAAATTTTTTTTTTCTAAAATTCAATTTTAAAACGTTCCGTCGGTGCTATTCGATCTTAATACAACAACCGGAAGTCAATCTGATCGATGTGGAGCAAACTTGGACCGAATCGAAGAAAAAAAATGTGACAAACATCTCCCTGTTAACAAAATTCTATTATTAATTTTTTTTCTAAACTTCAATTTTAAAACGTTCCATCGGTGCTATTCGATCTTAATACAACAACCGGAAGTCAATCTGATCGATGTGGAGCAAAATTGGACCAAATCGAAGAAAAAAAAAGTTGACAAACATCTCCCTGTTAAAAAAAATTCTATAATTAAAAATTTTTTTTTTCTGAAATTCAATTTTAAAACGTTCCGTCGGTGCTATTCGATCTTAATACAACAACCGGAAGTCAATCTGATCGATGTGGAGCAAAATTGGACCAAATCGAAGAAAAAGAAATTTGACAAACATCTCCCTGTTAAAAAAATATTCTATAATCAAAAATTTTTTTTTTCTAAAATTCAATTTTTAAACGTTCCGTCGGTGCTATTCGATCTTAATACAACAACCGGAAGTCAATCGATCGATGTGGAGCAAACTTGGACCGAATCGAAGAAAAAAAATGTGACAAACATCTCCCTGTTAACAAAATTCTATTATTAATTTTTTTTCTAAACTTCACTTTTAAAACGTTCCATCGGTGCTATTCGATCTTAATACAACAACCGGAAGTCAATCTGATCGATGTGGAGCAAAATTGGACCAAAACGAAGAAAAAAAAAAGTTGACAAACATCTCCCTGTTAAAAAAAATTCCATAATTACAATTTTTTTTTTCTAAAATTCAATTTTAAAACGTTCCGTCGGTGCTATTCGATCTTAATACAACAACCGGAAGTCAATCTGATCGATGTGGAGCAAAATTGGACCGAATCGAAGAAAAAAAAATTTGACAAACATCTCCCTGTTAAAAAAAATTCTATAATTAAAAATTTTTTTTTCTAAAATTCAATTTTTAAACGTTCCGTCGGTGCTGTTCGATCTTAATACAACAACCGGAAGTCAATCGATCGATGTGGAGCAAACTTGGACCGAATCGAAGAAAAAAAATGTGACAAACATCTCCCTGTTATCAAAATTCTATTATTAATTTTTTTTCTAAACTTCACTTTTAAAACGTTCCATCGGTGCTATTCGATCTTAATACAACAACCGGAAGTCAATCTGATCGATGTGGAGCAAAATTGGACCAAATCGAAGAAAAAAAAAAGTTGACAAACATCTCCCTGTTAAAAAAATTCCATAATTACAATTTTTTTTTCTAAAATTCAATTTTAAAACGTTCCGTCGGTGCTATTCGATCTTAATACAACAACCGGAAGTCAATCTGATCGATGTGGAGCAAAATTGGACCAAATCGAAGAAAAAAAAATTTGACAAACATCTCCCTGTTAAAAAAAAATTCTATAATTAAAAAATTTTTTTTTTCTAAAATTCAGTTTTAAAACGTTCCGTCGGTGCTTATTCGATCTTAATACAACAACCGGAAGTCAATCTGATCGATGTGGAGCAAAATTGGACCGAATCGAAGAAAAAAAATGTGACAAACATCTCCCTGTTAAAAAAAATTCTATAATTAAATTTTTTTTTTCTAAAATTCAATTTTAAAACGTTCCGTCGGTGCTATTCGATCTTAATACAACAACCGGAAGTCAATCTGATCGATGTGGAGCAAAATTGGACCAAATCGAAGAAAAAAAAATTTGACAAACATCTCCCTGTTAAAAAAAATTCTATAACTAAAAAAATTTTTTTTTCTACAATTCAATTTTAAAACGTTCCGTCGGTGCTATTCGATCTTAATACAACAACCGGAAGTCAATCTGATCGATGTGGAGCAAACTTGGACCAAATCGAAGAAAAAAAAATTGACAAACATCTCCCTGTTAAAAAAAATTCTATAATTAAAAATTTTTTTTTTCTAAAATTCAATTTTAAAACGTTCCATCGGTGCTATTCGATCTTAATACAACAACCGGAAGTCAATCTGATCGATGTGGAGCAAAATTGGACCAAATCGAAGAAAAAAAATGTGACAAACATCTCCCTGTTAACAAAATTCTATTATTAATTTTTTTTTCTAAACTTCAATTTTAAAACGTTCCATCGGTGCTATTCGATCTTAATACAACAACCGGAAGTCAATCTGATCGATGTGGAGCAAAATTGGACCAAATCGAAGAAAAAAAAATTTGACAAACATCTCCCTGTTAAAAAATTCTATAATTAAAAATTTTTTTTTTCTTAAATTCAATTTTAAAACGTTCCGTCGGTGCTATTCGATCTTAATACAACAACCGGAAGTCAATCTGATCGATGTGGAGCAAAATTGGACCAAATCCAAGAAAAAAAAATTTGACAAACATCTCCCGGAAGTCAATCTGATCGATGTGGAGCAAACTTGGACCGAATCGAAGAAAAAAAATGTGACAAACATCTCCCTGTTAACAAAATTCTATTATTAATTTTTTTTTCTAAACTTCAATTTTAAAACGGTCCATCGGTGCTATTCGATCTTAATACAACAACCGGAAGTCAATCTGATCGATGTGGAGCAAAATTGGACCAAATCGAAGAAAAAAAAATTTGACAAACAAAATTCTATTATTAATTTTTTTTCTAAACTTCAATTTTAAAACGTTCCATCGGTGCTATTCGATCTTAATACAACAACCGGAAGTCAATCTGATCGATGTGGAGCAAAATTGGACCAAATCGAAGGAAAAAAAAATTTGACAAACATCTCCCTGTTAAAAAAATTTCTATAATTAAAAAATTTTTTTTTTCTTCTAAAATTCAATTTTAAAACGTTCCGTCGGTGCTATTCGATCTTAATACAACAACCGGAAGTCAATCTGATCGATGTGGAGCAAAATTGGACCAAATCGAAGAAAAAAAAATTTGACAAACAACTCCCTGTTAAAAAAAATTCTATAATTAAAAATTTTTTTTTCTAAAATTCAATTTTAAAACGTTCCGTCGGTGCTATTCGATCTTAATACAACAACCGGAAGTCAATCTGATCGATGTGGAGCAAACTTGGACCGAATCGAAGAAAAAAAATGTGACAAACATCTCCCTGTTAACAAAATTCTATTATTAATTTTTTTTCTAAACTTCACTTTTAAAACGTTCCATCGGTGCTATTCGATCTTAATACAACAACCGGAAGTCAATCTGATCGATGTGGAGCAAACTTGGACCGAATCGAAGAAAAAAAATGTGACAAACATCTCCCTGTTAACAAAATTCTATTATTAATTTTTTTTCTAAACTTCAATTTTAAAACGTTCCATCGGTGCTATTCGATCTTAATACAACAACCGGAAGTCAATCTGATAGATGTGGAGCAAAATTGGACCAAATCGAAGAAAAAAAAAATTTGACAAACATCTCCCGGTTAAAAAAAAATTCTATAATTAAAAAAAAATTTTTTTTCTAAAATTCAATTTTAAAACGTTCCGTCGGTGCTATTCGATCTTAATACAACAACCGGAAGTCAATCTGATCGATGTGGAGCAAAATTGGACCAAATCGAAGAAAAAAAAATTTGACAAACAAAATTCTATTATTAATTTTTTTTTCTAAACTTCAATTTTAAAACGTTCCATCGGTGCTATTCGATCTTAATACAACAACCGGAAGTCAATCTGATCGATGTGGAGCAAAATTGGACCAAATCGAAGAAAAAAAAAGTTGACAAACATCTCCCTGTTAAAAAAAATTCTATAATTAAAAATTTTTTTTTTCTGAAATTCAATTTTAAAACGTTCCGTCGGTGCTATTCGATCTTAATACAACAACCGGAAGTCAATCTGATCGATGTGGAGCAAAATTGGACCAAATCGAAGAAAAAGAAATTTGACAAACATCTCCCTGTTAAAAAAAAATTCTATAATCAAAAATTTTTTTTTTCTAAAATTCAATTTTTAAACGTTCCGTCGGTGCTATTCGATCTTAATACAACAACCGGAAGTCAATCGATCGATGTGGAGCAAACTTGGACCGAATCGAAGAAAAAAAATGTGACAAACATCTCCCTGTTAACAAAATTCTATTATTAATTTTTTTTCTAAACTTCACTTTTAAAACGTTCCATCGGTGCTATTCGATCTTAATACAACAACCGGAAGTCAATCTGATCGATGTGGAGCAAAATTGGACCAAAACGAAGAAAAAAAAAAGTTGACAAACATCTCCCTGTTAAAAAAAATTCCATAATTACAATTTTTTTTTTCTAAAATTCAATTTTAAAACGTTCCGTCGGTGCTATTCGATCTTAATACAACAACCGGAAGTCAATCTGATCGATGTGGAGCAAAATTGGACCAAATCGAAGAAAAAAAAATTTGACAAACATCTCCCTGTTAAAAAAAATTCTATAATTAAAAATTTTTTTTTTTCTAAAATTCAATTTTAAAACGTTCCGTCGGTGCTATTCGATCTTAATACAACAACCGGAAGTCAATCTGATCGATGTGGAGCAAAATTGGACCGAATCGAAGAAAAAAAATGTGACAAACATCTCCCTGTTAAAAAAAATTCTATAATTAAAAATTTTTTTTTCTAAAATTCAATTTTTAAACGTTCCGTCGGTGCTATTCGATCTTAATACAACAACCGGAAGTCAATCGATCGATGTGGAGCAAACTTGGACCGAATCGAAGAAAAAAAATGTGACAAACATCTCCCTGTTAACAAAATTCTATTATTAATTTTTTTTCTATACTTCACTTTTAAAACGTTCCATCGGTGCTATTCGATCTTAATACAACAACCGGAAGTCAATCTGATCGATGTGGAACAAAATTGGACCAAATCGAAGAAAAAAAAAAGTTGACAAACATCTCCCTGTTCAAAAAAAATTCTATAATTAAAAAATTTTTTTTTCTAGAATTCAATTTTAAAACGTTCCGTCGGTGCTATTCGATCTTAATACAACAACCGGAAGTCAATCTGATCGATGTGGAGCAAAATTGGACCAAATCGAAGAAAAAAAATGTAACAAAATTCTATTATTAATTTTTTTTTTCTAAACTTCAATTTTAAAACGTTCCATCGGTGCTATTCGATCTTAATACAACAACCGGAAGTCAATCTGATCGATGTGGAGCAAAATTGGACCAAATCGAAGAAAAAAAAAAGTTGACAAACATCTCCCTGTTAAAAAAAATTCCATAATTACAATTTTTTTTTCTAAAATTCAATTTTAAAACGTTCCGTCGGTGCTATTCGATCTTAATACAACAACCGGAAGTCAATCTGATCGATGTGGAGCAAAATTGGACCAAATCGAAGAAAAAAAAATTTGACAAACATCTCCCTTTTAAAAAAAAATTCTATAATTAAAAATTTTTTTTTTCTAAAATTCAGTTTTAAAACGTTCCGTCGGTGCTTATTCGATCTTAATACAACAACCGGAAGTCAATCTGATCGATGTGGAGCAAAATTGGACCGAATCGAAGAAAAAAAATGTGACAAACATCTCCCTGTTAAAAAAAATTCTATAATTAAAATTTTTTTTTTCTAAAATTCAATTTTGAAACGTTCCGTCGGTGCTATTCGATCTTAATACAACAACCGGAAGTCAATCTGATCGATGTGGAGCAAACTTGGACCAAATCGAAGAAAAAAAAATTGACAAACATCTCCCGGTTAAAAAAAATTCTATAATTAAAATTTTTTTTTTTCTAAAATTCAATTTTAAAACGTTCCATCGGTGCTATTCGATCTTAATACAACAACCGGAAGTCAATCTGATCGATGTGGAGCAAAATTGGACCAAATCGAAGAAAAAAAATGTGACAAACATCTCCCTGTTAACAAAATTCTATTATTAATTTTTTTTTCTAAACTTCAATTTTAAAACGTTCCATCGGTGCTATTCGATCTTAATACAACAACCGGAAGTCAATCTGATCGATGTGGAGCAAAATTGGACCAAATCGAAGAAAAAAAATGTGACAAACATCTCCCTGTTAACAAAATTCTATTATTAATTTTTTTTCTAAACTTCAATTTTAAAACATTCCATCGGTGCTATTCGATCTTAATACAACAACCGGAAGTCAATCTGATCGATGTGGAGCAAAATTGGACCAAATCGAAGAAAAAAAATGTGACAAACATCTCCCTGTTAAAAAAAATTCTATAATTAAAATTTTTTTTTTCTAAAATTCAATTTTAAAACGTTCCGTCGGTGCTATTCGATCTTAATACAACAACCGGAAGTCAATCTGATCGATGTGGAGCAAAATTGGACCAAATCGAAGAAAAAAAAATTTGACAAACATCTCCCTGTTAAAAAAAATTCTATAACTAAAAAATTTTTTTTTCTAAAATTCAATTTTAAAACGTTCCGTCGGTGCTATTCGATCTTAATACAACAACCGGAAGTCAATCTGATCGATGTGGAGCAAACTTGGACCAAATCGAAGAAAAAAAAAATTGACAAACATCTCCCTGTTAAAAAAAAATTCTATAATAAAAAATTTGTTTTTTCTAAAATTCAATTTTAAAACGTTCCATCGGTGCTATTCGATCTTAATACCACAACCGGAAGTCAATCTGATCGATGTGGAGCAAAATTGGACCAAATCGAAGAAAAAAAATGTGACAAACATCTCCCTGTTAACAAAATTCTATTATTATTTTTTTTTTCTAAACTTCAATTTTAAAACGTTCCATCGGTGCTATTCGATCTTAATACAACAACCGGAAGTCAATCTGATCGATGTGGAGCAAAATTGGACCAAATCGAAGAAAAAAAATGTGACAAACATCTCCCTGTTAACAAAATTCTATTATTAATTTTTTTTCTAAACTTCAATTTTAAAACGTTCCATCGGTGCTATTCGATCTTAATACAACAACCGGAAGTCAATCTGATCGATGTGGAGCAAAATTGGACCAAATCGAAGAAAAAAAAAATTTGACAAACATCTCCCTGTTAAAAAAAATTCTATAATTAAAAAAATTTTTTTTTCTTCTAAAATTCAATTTTAAAACGTTCCGTCGGTGCTATTCGATCTTAATACAACAACCGGAAGTCAATCTGATCGATGTGGAGCAAAATTGGACCAAATCGAAGAAAAAAAAATTTGACAAACAAAATTCTATTATTAATTTTTTTTCTAAACTTCAATTTTAAAACGTTCCATCGGTGCTATTCGATCTTAATACAACAACCGGAAGTCAATCTGATCGATGTGGAGAAAAATTGGACCAAATCGAAGAAAAAAAAAATTTGACAAACATCTCCCTGTTGAAAAAAATTCTATAATTAAAAAAATTTTTTTTTCTTCTAAAATTCAATTTTAAAACGTTCCGTCGGTGCTATTCGATCTTAATACAACAACCGGAAGTCAATCTGATCGATGTGGAGCAAAATTGGACCAAATCGAAGAAAAAAAAATTTGACAAACAAAATTCTATTATTAATTTTTTTTCTAAACTTCAATTTTAAAACGTTCCATCGGTGCTATTCGATCTTAATACAACAACCGGAAGTCAATCTGATCGATGTGGAGCAAAATTGGACCAAATCGAAGAAAAAAAAAAGTTGACAAACAACTCCCTGTTAAAAAAAATTCTATAATTAAAATTTTTTTTTTCTAAAATTCAATTTTAAAACGTTCCGTCGGTGCTATTCGATCTTAATACAACAACCGGAAGTCAATCTGATCGATGTGGAGCAAACTTGGACCGAATCGAAGAAAAAAAATGTGACAAACATCTCCCTGTTAACAAAATTCTATTATTAATTTTTTTTCTAAACTTCACTTTTAAAACGTTCCATCGGTGCTATTCGATCTTAATACAACAACCGGAAGTCAATCTGATCGATGTGGAGCAAACTTGGACCGAATCGAAGAAAAAAAATGTGACAAACATCTCCCTGTTAACAAAATTCTATTATTAATTTTTTTTCTAAACTTCAATTTTAAAACGTTCCATCGGTGCTATTCGATCTTAATACAACAACCGAAAGTCAATCTGATAGATGTGGAGCAAAATTGGACCAAATCGAAGAAAAAAAAAATTTGACAAACATCTCCCGGTTAAAAAAAAATTCTATAATTAAAAAAAATTTTTTTTTCTAAAATTCAATTTTAAAACGTTCCGTCGGTGCTATTCGATCTTAATACAACAACCGGAAGTCAATCTGATCGATGTGGAGCAAAATTGGACCAAATCGAAGAAAAAAAAATTTGACAAACAAAATTCTATTATTAATTTTTTTTTCTAAACTTCAATTTTAAAACGTTCCATCGGTGCTATTCGATCTTAATACAACAACCGGAAGTCAATCTGATCGATGTGGAGCAAAATTGGACCAAATCGAAGAAAAAAAAAGTTGACAAACATCTCCCTGTTAAAAAAAATTCTATAATTAAAATTTTTTTTTTTCTGAAATTCAATTTTAAAACGTTCCGTCGGTGCTATTCGATCTTAATACAACAACCGGAAGTCAATCTGATCGATGTGGAGCAAAATTGGACCAAATCGAAGAAAAAGAAATTTGACAAACATCTCCCTGTTAAAAAAAAATTCTATAATCAAAAATTTTTTTTTTCTAAAATTCAATTTTTAAACGTTCCGTCGGTGCTATTCGATCTTAATACAACAACCGGAAGTCAATCGATCGATGTGGAGCAAACTTGGACCGAATCGAAGAAAAAAAATGTGACAAACATCTCCCTGTTAACAAAATTCTATTATTAATTTTTTTTCTAAACTTCACTTTTAAAACGTTCCATCGGTGCTATTCGATCTTAATACAACAACCGGAAGTCAATCTGATCGATGTGGAGCAAAATTGGACCAAAACGAAGAAAAAAAAAAGTTGACAAACATCTCCCTGTTAAAAAAAAATCCATAATTACAATTTTTTTTTTCTAAAATTCAATTTTAAAACGTTCCGTCGGTGCTATTCGATCTTAATACAACAACCGGAAGTCAATCTGATCGATGTGGAGCAAAATTGGACCAAATCGAAGAAAAAAAAATTTGACAAACATCTCCCTGTTAAAAAAAATTCTATAATTAAATTTTTTTTTTTCTAAAATTCAATTTTAAAACGTTCCGTCGGTGCTATTCGATCTTAATACAACAACCGGAAGTCAATCTGATCGATGTGGAGCAAAATTGGACCGAATCGAAGAAAAAAAATGTGACAAACATCTCCCTGTTAAAAAAAATTCTATAATTAAAATTTTTTTTTTCTAAAATTCAATTTTTAAACGTTCCGTCGGTGCTATTCGATCTTAATACAACAACCGGAAGTCAATCGATCGATGTGGAGCAAACTTGGACCGAATCGAAGAAAAAAAATGTGACAAACATCTCCCTGTTAACAAAATTCTATTATTAATTTTTTTTCTAAACTTCACTTTTAAAACGTTCCATCGGTGCTATTCGATCTTAATACAACAACCGGAAGTCAATCTGATCGATGTGGAACAAAATTGGACCAAATCGAAGAAAAAAAAAAGTTGACAAACATCTCCCTGTTAAAAAAAATTCTATAATTAAAAAATTTTTTTTTCTAGAATTCAATTTTAAAACGTTCCGTCGGTGCTATTCGATCTTAATACAACAACCGGAAGTCAATCTGATCGATGTGGAGCAAAATTGGACCAAATCGAAGAAAAAAATGTGACAAACATTTCCCTGTTAACAAAATTCTATTATTAATTTTTTTTTTTCTAAACTTCAATTTTAAAACGTTCCATCGGTGCTATTCGATCTTAATACAACAACCGGAAGTCAATCTGATCGATGTGGAGCAAAATTGGACCAAATCGAAGAAAAAAAAATTGACAAACATCTCCCTGTTAAAAAAAATTCCATAATTACAATTTTTTTTTTCTAAAATTCAATTTTAAAACGTTCCGTCGGTGCTATTCGATCTTAATACAACAACCGGAAGTCAATCTGATCGATGTGGAGCAAAATTGGACCAAATCGAAGAAAAAAAAAAGTTGACAAACATCTCCCTGTTAAAAAAAATTCCATAATTACAATTTTTTTTTTCTAAAATTCAGTTTTAAAACGTTCCGTCGGTGCTTATTCGATCTTAATACAACAACCGGAAGTCAATCTGATCGATGTGGAGCAAAATTGGACCGAATCGAAGAAAAAAAATGTGACAAACATCTCCCTGTTAAAAAAAATTCTATAATTAAAATTTTTTTTTTCTAAAATTCAATTTTAAAACGTTCCGTCGGTGCTATTCGATCTTAATACAACAACCGGAAGTCAATCTGATCGATGTGGAGCAAAATTGGACAAAATCGAAGAAAAAAAAATTTGACAAACATCTCCCTGTTAAAAAAAATTCTATAACTAAAAAATTTTTTTTTTCTAAAATTCAATTTTAAAACGTTCCGTCGGTGCTATTCGATCTTAATACAACAACCGGAAGTCAATCTGATCGATGTGGAGCAAACTTGGACCAAATCGAAGAAAAAAAAATGACAAACATCTCCCTGTTAAAAAAAATTCTATAATTAAAATTTTTTTTTTCTAAAATTCAATTTTAAAACGTTCCATCGGTGCTATTCGATCTTAATACAACAACCGGAAGTCAATCTGATCGATGTGGAGCAAAATTGGACCAAATCGAAGAAAAAAAATGTGACAAACATCTCCCTGTTAACAAAATTCTATAATTAATTTTTTTTTCTAAACTTCAATTTTTAAACGTTCCATCGGTGCTATTCGATCTTAATACAACAACCGGAAGTCAATCTGATCGATGTGGAGCAAAATTGGACCAAATCGAAGAAAAAAATGTGACAAACATCTCCCTGTTAACAAAATTCTATTATTAATTTTTTTTCTAAACTTCAATTTTAAAACATTCCATCGGTGCTATTCGATCTTAATACAACAACCGGAAGTCAATCTGATCGATGTGGAGCAAAATTGGACCAAATCGAAGAAAAAAAAAATTTGACAAACATCTCCCTGTTAACAAAATTCTATTATTAATTTTTTTTTCTAAACTTCAATTGTAAAACGTTCCATCGGTGCTATTCGATCTTAATACAACAACCGGAAGTCAATCTGATCGATGTGGAGCAAAATTGGACCAAATCGAAGAAAAAAAAAAGTTGACAAACATCCCTGTTAAAAAAAATTCTATAATTAAAATTTTTTTTTTCTAAAATTCAATTTTAAAACGTTCCATCGGTGCTATTCGATCTTAATACAATAACCGGAAGTCAATCTGATCGATGTGGAGCAAAATTGGACCAAATCGAAGAAAAAAAATGTGACAAACATCTCCCTGTTAACAAAATTCTATTATTAATTTTTTTATCTAAACTTCAATTTTAAAACGTTTCATCGGTGCTATTCGATCTTAATACAACAACCGGAAGTCAATCTGATCGATGTGGAGCAAAATTGGACCAAATCGAAGAAAAAAAATTTGACAAACATCTCCCTGTTAACAAAATTCTATTATTAATTTTTTTTTCTAAACTTCAATTGTAAAACGTTCCATCGGTGCTATTCGATCTTAATACAACAACCGGAAGTCAATCTGATCGATGTGGAGCAAAATTGGACCAAATCGAAGAAAAAAAAAAGTTGACAAACATCCCTGTTAAAAAAAATTCTATAATTAAAATTTTTTTTTTCTAAAATTCAATTTTAAAACGTTCCATCGGTGCTATTCGATCTTAATACAATAACCGGAAGTCAATCTGATCGATGTGGAGCAAAATTGGACCAAATCGAAGAAAAAAAAAGTTGACAAACATCTCCCTGTTAAAAAAAATTCCATAATTACAATTTTTTTTTTCTAAAATTCAATTTTAAAACGTTCCGTCGGTGCTATTCGATCTTAATACAACAACCGGAAGTCAATCTGATCGATGTGGAGCAAAATTGGACCAAATCGAAGAAAAAAAAATTTGACAAACATCTCCCTGTTAAAAAAAATTCTATAATTAAAAAATTTTTTTTTTCTAAAATTCAATTTTAAAACGTTCCGTCGGTGCTATTCGATCTTAATACAACAACCGGAAGTCAATCTGATCGATGTGGAGCAAAATTGGACCGAATCGAAGAAAAAAAATGTGACAAACATCTCCCTGTTAAAAAAAATTCTATAATTAAAATTTTTTTTTTCTAAAATTCAATTTTAAAACGTTCCGTCGGTGCTATTCGATCTTAATACAACAACCGGAAGTCAATCTGATCGATGTGGAGCAAAATTGGACCAAATCGAAGAAAAAAAAATTTGACAAACATCTCCCTGTTAAAAAAAATTCTATAACTAAAAATTTTTTTTTTTCTAAAATTCAATTTTAAAACGTTCCGTCGGTGCTATTCGATCTTAATACAACAACCGGAAGTCAATCTGATCGATGTGGAGCAAAATTGGACCAAATCGAAGAAAAAAAATGTGACAAACATCTCCCTGTTAACAAAATTCTATTATTAATTTTTTTTTCTAAACTTCAATTTTAAAACGTTTCATCGGTGCTATTCGATCTTAATACAACAACCGGAAGTCAATCTGATCGATGTGGAGCAAAATTGGACCAAATCGAAGAAAAAAAATGTGACAAACATCTCCCTGTTAACAAAATTCTATTATTAATTTTTTTTCTAAACTTCAATTTTAAAACGTTCCATCGGTGCTATTCGATCTTAATACAACAACCGGAAGTCAATCGATCGATGTGGAGCAAACTTGGACCGAATCGAAGAAAAAAAATGTGACAAACATCTCACTGTTAACAAAATTCTATTATTAATTTTTTTTCTAAACTTCACTTTTAAAACGTTCCATCGGTGCTATTCGATCTTAATACATCAACCGGAAGTCAATCTGATCGATGTGGAGCAAAATTGGACCAAATCGAAGAAAAAAAAAGTTGACAAACATCTCCCTGTTAAAAAAAATTCCATAATTACAATTTTTTTTTTCTAAAATTCAATTTTAAAACGTTCCGTCGGTGCTATTCGATCTTAATACAACAACCGGAAGTCAATCTGATCGATGTGGAGCAAAATTGGACCAAATCGAAGAAAAAAAAATTTGACAAACATCTCCCTGTTAAAAAAAATTCTATAATTAAAAAATTTTTTTTTTTCTAAAATTCAATTTTAAAACGTTCCGTCGGTGCTATTCGATCTTAATACAACAACCGGAAGTCAATCTGATCGATGTGTAGCAAAATTGGACCAAATCGAAGAAAAAAAAATTTGACAAACATCTCCCTGTTAAAAAAAATTCTATAACTAAAAATTTTTTTTTTCTAAAATTCAATTTTAAAACGTTCCGTCGGTGCTATTCGATCTTAATACAACAACCGGAAGTCAATCTGATCGATGTGGAGCAAACTTGGACCAAATCGAAGAAAAAAAAAATTGACAAACATCTCCCTGTTAAAAAAAATTCAATAATAAAAAAAAAATTTTTTTTCTAAAATTCAATTTTAAAACGTTCCATCGGTGCTATTCGATCTTAATACAACAACCGGAAGTCAATCTGATCGATGTGGAGCAAAATTGGACCAAATCGAAGAAAGAAAATGTGACAAACATCTCCCTGTTAACAAAATTCTATTATTAATTTTTTTTTCTAAACTTCAATTTTAAAACGTTCCATCGGTGCTATTCGATCTTAATACAACAACCGGAAGTCAATCTGATCGATGTGGAGCAAAATTGGACCAAATCGAAGAAAAAAAATGTGACAAACATCTCCCTGTTAACAAAATTCTATTATTAATTTTTTTTCTAAACTTCAATTTTAAAACGTTCCATCGGTGCTATTCGATCTTAATACAACAACCGGAAGTCAATCTGATCGATGTGGAGCAAAATTGGACCAAATCGAAGAAAAAAAAAATTTGACAAACATCTCCCTGTTAAAAAAAAATCTATAATTAAAAAAAAAATTTTTTCTTCTAAAATTCAATTTTAAAACGTTCCGTCGGTGCTATTCGATCTTAATACAACAACCGGAAGTCAATCTGATCGATGTGGAGCAAAATTGGACCAAATCGAAGAAAAAAAAATTTGACAAACAAAATTCTATTATTAATTTTTTTTCTAAAATTCAATTTTAAAACGTTCCATCGGTGCTAATCGATCTTAATACAATAACCGGAAGTCAATCTGATCGATGTGGAGCAAAATTGGACCAAATCTAAGAAAAAAAATGTGACAAACATCTCCCTGTTAACAAAATTCTATTATTAATTTTTTTTTCTAAACTTCAATTTTAAAACGTTTCATCGGTGCTATTCGATCTTAATACAACAACCGGAAGTCAATCTGATCGATGTGGAGCAAAATTGGACCAAATCGAAGAAAAAAAATGTGACAAACATCTCCCTGTTAACAAAATTCTATTATTAATTTTTTTTCTAAACTTCAATTTTAAAACGTTCCATCGGTGCTATTCGATCTTAATACAACAACCGGAAGTCAATCGATCGATGTGGTGCAAACTTGGACCGAATCGAAGAAAAAAAATGTGACAAACATCTCACTGTTAACAAAATTCTATTATTAATTTTTTTTCTAAACTTCACTTTTAAAACGTTCCATCGGTGCTATTCGATCTTAATACAACAACCGGAAGTCAATCTGATCGATGTGGAGCAAAATTGGACCAAATCGAAGAAAAAAAATGTGACAAACATTTCCCTGTAACAAAATTCTATTATTAATTATTTTTTCTAAACTTCAATTTTAAAACGTTCCATCGGTGCGATTCGATCTTAATACAACAACCGGAAGTCAATCTGATCGATGTGGAGCAAAATTGGACCAAATCGAAGAAAAAAAAAGTTGACAAACATCTCCCTGTTAAAAAAAATTCCATAATTACAATTTTTTTTTTCTAAAATTCAATTTTAAAACGTTCCGTCGGTGCTATTCGATCTTAATACAATAACCGGAAGTCAATCTGATCGATGTGGAGCAAAATTGGACCAAATCGAAGAAAAAAAATGTGACAAACATCTCCCTGTTAACAAAATTCTATTATTAAATTTTTTATCTAAACTTCAATTTTAAAACGTTTCATCGGTGCTATTCGATCTTAATACAACAACCGGAAGTCAATCTGATCGATGTGGAGCAAAATTGGACCAAATCGAAGAAAAAAAATTTGACAAACATCTCCCTGTTAACAAAATTCTATTATTAATTTTTTTTTCTAAACTTCAATTGTAAAACGTTCCATCGGTGCTATTCGATCTTAATACAACAACCGGAAGTCAATCTGATCGATGTGGAGCAAAATTGGACCAAATCGAAGAAAAAAAAAAGTTGACAAACATCCCTGTTAAAAAAAATTCTATAATTAAAATTTTTTTTTTCTAAAATTCAATTTTAAAACGTTCCATCGGTGCTATTCGATCTTAATACAATAACCGGAAGTCAATCTGATCGATGTGGAGCAAAATTGGACCAAATCGAAGAAAAAAAAAGTTGACAAACATCTCCCTGTTAAAAAAAATTCCATAATTACAATTTTTTTTTTCTAAAATTCAATTTTAAAACGTTCCGTCGGTGCTATTCGATCTTAATACAACAACCGGAAGTCAATCTGATCGATGTGGAGCAAAATTGGACCAAATCGAAGAAAAAAAATTTGACAAACATCTCCCTGTTAAAAAAAATTCTATAATTAAAAAAATTTTTTTTTCTAAAATTCAATTTTAAAACGTTCCGTCGGTGCTATTCGATCTTAATACAACAACCGGAAGTCAATCTGATCGATGTGGAGCAAAATTGGACCGAATCGAAGAAAAAAAATGTGACAAACATCTCCCTGTTAAAAAAAATTCTATAATTAAAATTTTTTTTTTTCTAAAATTCAATTTTAAAACGTTCCGTCGGTGCTATTCGATCTTAATACAACAACCGGAAGTCAATCTGATCGATGTGGAGCAAAATTGGACCAAATCGAAGAAAAAAAAATTTGACAAACATCTCCCTGTTAAAAAAAATTCTATAACTAAAAATTTCTTTTTTCTAAAATTCAATTTTAAAACGTTCCGTCGGTGCTATTCGATCTTAATACAACAACCGGAAGTCAATCTGATCGATGTGGAGCAAAATTGGACCAAATCGAAGAAAAAAAATGTGACAAACATCTCCCTGTTAACAAAATTCTATTATTAATTTTTTTTTCTAAACTTCAATTTTAAAACGTTTCATCGGTGCTATTCGATCTTAATACAACAACCGGAAGTCAATCTGATCGATGTGGAGCAAAATTGGACCAAATCGAAGAAAAAAAATGTGACAAACATCTCCCTGTTAACAAAATTCTATTATTAATTTTTTTTCTAAACTTCAATTTTAAAACGTTCCATCGGTGCTATTCGATCTTAATACAACAACCGGAAGTCAATCGATCGATGTGGAGCAAACTTGGACCGAATCGAAGAAAAAAAATGTGACAAACATCTCACTGTTAACAAAATTCTATTATTAATTTTTTTTCTAAACTTCACTTTTAAAACGTTCCATCGGTGCTATTCGATCTTAATACATCAACCGGAAGTCAATCTGATCGATGTGGAGCAAAATTGGACCAAATCGAAGAAAAAAAAAGTTGACAAACATCTCCCTGTTAAAAAAAATTCCATAATTACAATTTTTTTTTTCTAAAATTCAATTTTAAAACGTTCCGTCGGTGCTATTCGATCTTAATACAACAACCGGAAGTCAATCTGATCGATGTGGAGCAAAATTGGACCAAATCGAAGAAAAAAAAATTTGACAAACATCTCCCTGTTAAAAAAAATTCTATAATTAAAAAATTTTTTTTTTCTAAAATTCAATTTTAAAACGTTCCGTCGGTGCTATTCGATCTTAATACAACAACCGGAAGTCAATCTGATCGATGTGTAGCAAAATTGGACCAAATCGAAGAAAAAAAAATTTGACAAACATCTCCCTGTTAAAAAAAATTCTATAACTAAAAATTTTTTTTTTCTAAAATTCAATTTTAAAACGTTCCGTCGGTGCTATTCGATCTTAATACAACAACCGGAAGTCAATCTGATCGATGTGGAGCAAACTTGGACCAAATCGAAGAAAAAAAAAATTGACCCTGTTAAAAAAAATTCAATAATAAAAAAAAATTTTTTTTTCTAAAATTCAATTTTAAAACGTTCCATCGGTGCTATTCGATCTTAATACAACAACCGGAAGTCAATCTGATCGATGTGGAGCAAAATTGGACCAAATCGAAGAAAAAAAATGTGACAAACATCTCCCTGTTAACAAAATTCTATTATTAATTTTTTTTTCTAAACTTCAATTTTAAAACGTTCCATCGGTGCTATTCGATCTTAATACAACAACCGGAAGTCAATCTGATCGATGTGGAGCAAAATTGGACCAAATCGAAGAAAAAAAATGTGACAAACATCTCCCTGTTAACAAAATTCTATTATTAATTTTTTTTCTAAACTTCAATTTTAAAACGTTCCATCGGTGCTATTCGATCTTAATACAACAACCGGAAGTCAATCTGATCGATGTGGAGCAAAATTGGACCAAATCGAAGAAAAAAAAAATTGACAAACATCTCCCTGTTAAAAAAAAATCTATAATTAAAAAAAAATTTTTTTCTTCTAAAATTCAATTTTAAAACGTTCCGTCGGTGCTATTCGATCTTAATACAACAACCGGAAGTCAATCTGATCGATGTGGAGCAAAATTGGACCAAATCGAAGAAAAAAAAATTTGACAAACAAAATTCTATTATTAATTTTTTTTCTAAAATTCAATTTTAAAACGTTCCATCGGTGCTAATCGATCTTAATACAATAACCGGAAGTCAATCTGATCGATGTGGAGCAAAATTGGACCAAATCTAAGAAAAAAAATGTGACAAACATCTCCCTGTTAACAAAATTCTATTATTAATTTTTTTTTCTAAACTTCAATTTTAAAACGTTTCATCGGTGCTATTCGATCTTAATACAACAACCGGAAGTCAATCTGATCGATGTGGAGCAAAATTGGACCAAATCGAAGAAAAAAAATGTGACAAACATCTCCCTGTTAACAAAATTCTATTATTAATTTTTTTTCTAAACTTCAATTTTAAAACGTTCCATCGGTGCTATTCGATCTTAATACAACAACCGGAAGTCAATCGATCGATGTGGTGCAAACTTGGACCGAATCGAAGAAAAAAAATGTGACAAACATCTCACTGTTAACAAAATTCTATTATTAATTTTTTTTCTAAACTTCACTTTTAAAACGTTCCATCGGTGCTATTCGATCTTAATACAACAACCGGAAGTCAATCTGATCGATGTGGAGCAAAATTGGACCAAATCGAAGAAAAAAAATGTGACAAACATTTCCCTGTAACAAAATTCTATTATTAATTATTTTTTCTAAACTTCAATTTTAAAACGTTCCATCGGTGCGATTCGATCTTAATACAACAACCGGAAGTCAATCTGATCGATGTGGAGCAAAATTGGACCAAATCGAAGAAAAAAAAAGTTGACAAACATCTCCCTGTTAAAAAAAATTCCATAATTACAATTTTTTTTTTCTAAAATTCAATTTTAAAACGTTCCGTCGGTGCTATTCGATCTTAATACAACAACCGGAAGTCAATCTGATCGATGTGGAGCAAAATTGGACCAAATCGAAGAAAAAAAAATTTGACAAACATCTCCCTGTTAAAAAAAATTCTATAATTAAAAATTTTTTTTTTTCTAAAATTCAATTTTAAAACGTTCCGTCGGTGCTATTCGATCTTAATACAACAACCGGAAGTCAATCTGATCGATGTGGAGCAAAATTGGACCGAATCGAAGAAAAAAAATGTGACAAACATCTCCCTGTTAAAAAAAATTCTATAATTAAAAATTTTTTTTTTTCTAAAATTCAATTTTAAAACGTTCCGTCGGTGCTATTCGATCTTAATACAACAACCGGAAGTCAATCTGATCGATGTGGAGCAAAATTGGACCAAATCGAAGAAAAAAAAATTTGACAAACATCTCCCTGTTAAAAAAAATTCTATAACTAAAAAATTTTTTTTTCTAAAATTCAATTTTAAAACGTTCCGTCGGTGCTATTCGATCTTAATACAACAACCGGAAGTCAATCTGATCGATGTGGAGCAAACTTGGACCAAATCGAAGAAAAAAAAAATTGACAAACATCTCCCTGTTAAAAAAAAATTCTATAATAAAAATTATTTTTTTTTTCTAAACTTCAATTTTAAAACGTTCCATCGGTGCTATTCGATCTTAATACAACAACCGGAAGTCAATCTGATCGATGTGGAGCAAAATTGGACCAAATCGAAGAAAAAAAAAAGTTGACAAACATCTCCGTTAAAAAAAATTCTATAATTAAAAATTTTTTTTTTCTAAAATTCAATTTTAAAACGTTCCGTCGGTGCTATTCGATCTTAATACAACAACCGGAAGTCAATCTGATCGATGTGGAGCAAAATTGGACCAAATCAAAGAAAAAAAAATTTGACAAACAACTCCCTGTTAAAAAAAATTCTATAATTAAAAATTTTTTTTTCTAAAATTCAATTTTAAAACGTTCCGTCGGTGCTATTCGATCTTAATACAACAACCGGAAGTCAATCTGATCGATGTGGAGCAAACTTGGACCGAATCGAAGAAAAAAAATGTGACAAACATCTCCCTGTTAACAAAATTCTATTATTAATTTTTTTTCTAAACTTCACTTTTAAAACGTTCCATCGGTGCTATTCGATCTTAATACAACAACCGGAAGTCAATCTGATCGATGTGGAGCAAAATTGGACCAAATCGAAGAAAAAAAATGTGACAAACATCTCCCTGTTAACAAAATTCTATTATTAATTTTTTTTTCTAAACTTCAATTTTAAAACGTTCCATCGGTGCTATTCGATCTTAATACAACAACCGGAAGTCAATCTGATCGATGTGGAGCAAAATTGGACCAAATCGAAGAAAAAAAATGTGACAAACATCTCCCTGTTAACAAAATTCTATTATTAATTTTTTTTCTAAACTTCAATTTTAAAACGTTCCATCGGTGCTATTCGATCTTAATACAACAACCGGAAGTCAATCTGATCGATGTGGAGCAAAATTGGACCAAATCGAAGAAAAAAAAAATTTGACAAACATCTCCCTGTTATAAAAAATTCTATAATTAAAAAGAAATTTTTTTCTTCTAAAATTCAATTTTAAAACGTTCCGTCGGTGCTATTCGATCTTAATACAACAACCGGAAGTCAATCTTATCGATGTGGAGCAAAATTGGACCAAATCGAAGAAAAAAAAATTTGACAAACAAAATTCTACTATTAATTTTTTTTCTAAACTTCAATTTTAAAACGTTCCATCGGTGCTATTCGATCTTAATACAACAACCGGAAGTCAATCTGATCGATGTGGAGCAAAATTGGACCAAATCGAAGAAAAAAAAAAGTTGACAAACATCTCCGTTAAAAAAAATTCTATAATTAAAAATTTTTTTTTTCTAAAATTCAATTTTAAAACGTTCCGTCGGTGCTATTCGATCTTAATACAACAACCGGAAGTCAATCTGATCGATGTGGAGCAAAATTGGACCAAATCAAAGAAAAAAAAAATTGACAAACAACTCCCTGTTAAAAAAAATTCTATAATTAAAAATTTTTTTTTCTAAAATTCAATTTTAAAACGTTCCGTCGGTGCTATTCGATCTTAATACAACAACCGGAAGTCAATCTGATCGATGTGGAGCAAACTTGGACCGAATCGAAGAAAAAAAATGTGACAAACATCTCCCTGTTAACAAAATTCTATTATTAATTTTTTTTCTAAACTTCACTTTTAAAACGTTCCATCGGTGCTATTCGATCTTAATACAACAACCGGAAGTCAATCTGATCGATGTGGAGCAAACTTGGACCGAATCGAAGAAAAAAAATGTGACAAACATCTCCCTGTTAAAAAAAATTCTATAATTAAAATTTTTTTTTCTAAAATTCAATTTTAAAACGTTCCGTCGGTGCTATTCGATCTTAATACAACAACCGGAAGTCAATCTGATCGATGTGGAGCAAAATTGGATTAAATCGAAGAAAAAAAAATTTGACAAACATCTCCCTGTTAAAAAAAATTCTATAACTAAAAAATTTTTTTTTTTCTAAAATTCAATTTTAAAACGTTCCGTCGGTGCTATTCGATCTTAATACAACAACCGGAAGTCAATCTGATCGATGTGGAGCAAACTTGGACCAAATCGAAGAAAAAAAATTGACAAACATCTCCCTGTTAAAAAAAATTCTATAATTAAAAAA
This sequence comes from Melinopterus prodromus, assembly GCA_964023965.1. NCBI lineage: Eukaryota > Metazoa > Arthropoda > Insecta > Coleoptera > Scarabaeidae > Melinopterus > Melinopterus prodromus. The sequence continues at coordinate 39,427 of CAXIES010000684.1, read as the reverse complement.
TTTTTTTTTTCTAAAATTCAATTTTAAAACGTTCCATCGGTGCTATTCGATCTTAATACAACAACCGGAAGTCAATCTGATCGATGTGGAGCAAAGTTGGACCAAATCGAAGAAAAAAGATGTGACAAACATCTCCCTGTTAACAAAATTCTATTATTAATTTTTTTTTCTAAACTTCAATTTTAAAACGTTCCATCGGTGCTATTCGATCTTAATACAACAACCGGAAGTCAATCTGATCGATGTGGAGCAAAATTGGACCAAATCGAAGAAAAAAAATGTGACAAACATCTCCCTGTTAACAAAATTCTATTATTAATTTTTTTTCTAAACTTCAATTTTAAAACATTCCATCGGTGCTATTCGATCTTAATACAACAACCGGAAGTCAATCTGATCGATGTGGAGCAAAATTGGACCAAATCGAAGAAAAAAAAAATTTGACAAACATCTCCCTGTTAACAAAATTCTATTATTAATTTTTTTTTCTAAACTTCAATTTTAAAACGTTCCATCGGTGCTATTCGATCTTAATACAACAACCGGAAGTCAATCTGATCGATGTGGAGCAAAATTGGACCAAATCGAAGAAAAAAAAAAGTTGACAAACATCTCCCTGTTAAAAAAAATTCTATAATTAAAATTTTTTTTTTCTAAAATTCAATTTTAAAACGTTCCGTCGGTGCTATTCGATCTTAATACAACAACCGGAAGTCAATCTGATCGATGTGGAGCAAAATTGGACCAAATCGAAGAAAAAAAAATTTGACAAACATCTCCCTGTTAACAAAATTCTATTATTAATTTTTTTTCTAAACTTCACTTTTAAAACGTTCCATCGGTGCTATTCGATCTTAATACAACAACCGGAAGTCAATCTGATCGATGTGGAGCAAACTTGGACCGAATCGAAGAAAAAAAATGTGACAAACATCTCCCTGTTAAAAAAAATTCTATAATTAAAATTTTTTTTTCTAAAATTCAATTTTAAAACGTTCCGTCGGTGCTATTCGATCTTAATACAACAACCGGAAGTCAATCTGATCGATGTGGAGCAAAATTGGAATAAATCGAAGAAAAAAAAATTTGACAAACATCTCCCTGTTAAAAAAAATTCTATAACTAAAAAAATTTTTTTTTTCTAAAATTCAATTTTAAAACGTTCCGTCGGTGCTATTCGATCTTAATACAACAACCGGAAGTCAATCTGATCGATGTGGAGCAAACTTGGACCAAATCGAAGAAAAAAAATTGACAAACATCTCCCTGTTAAAAAAAATTCTATAATTAAAAATTTTTTTTTTCTAAAATTCAATTTTAAAACGTTCCATCGGTGCTATTCGATCTTAATACAACAACCGGAAGTCAATCTGATCGATGTGGAGCAAAGTTGGACCAAATCGAAGAAAAAAGATGTGACAAACATCTCCCTGTTAACAAAATTCTATTATTAATTTTTTTTTCTAAACTTCAATTTTAAAACGTTCCATCGGTGCTATTCGATCTTAATACAACAACCGGAAGTCAATCTGATCGATGTGGAGCAAAATTGGACCAAATCGAAGAAAAAAATGTGACAAACATCTCCCTGTTAACAAAATTCTATTATTAATTTTTTTTCTAAACTTCAATTTTAAAACATTCCATCGGTGCTATTCGATCTTAATACAACAACCGGAAGTCAATCTGATCGATGTGGAGCAAAATTGGACCAAATCGAAGAAAAAAAAAATTTGACAAACATCTCCCTGTTAACAAAATTCTATTATTAATTTTTTTTTCTAAACTTCAATTTTAAAACGTTCCATCGGTGCTATTCGATCTTAATACAACAACCGGAAGTCAATCTGATCGATGTGGAGCAAAATTGGACCAAATCGAAGAAAAAAAAAGTTGACAAACATCTCCCTGTTAAAAAAAATTCTATAATTAAAATTTTTTTTTTCTAAAATTCAATTTTAAAACGTTCCGTCGGTGCTATTCGATCTTAATACAACAACCGGAAGTCAATCTGATCGATGTGGAGCAAAATTGGACCAAATCGAAGAAAAAAAAAATTTGACAAACATCTCCCTGTTAACAAAATTCTATTATTAATTTTTTTTCTAAACTTCAATTGTAAAACGTTCCATCGGTGCTATTCGATCTTAATACAACAACCGGAAGTCAATCTGATCGATGTGGAGCAAAATTGGACCAAATCGAAGAAAAAAAATGTGACAAACATCTCCCTGTTAACAAAATTCTATTATTATTTTTTTTTCTAAACTTCAATTTTAAAACGTTCCAACGGTGCTATTCGATCTTAATACAACAACCGGAAGTCAATCTGATCGATGTGGAGCAAAATTGGACCAAATCGAAGAAAAAAAAATTTGACAAACATCTCCCTGTTAAAAAAAATTCTATAATTAAAAAAATTTTTTTTTTCTAAAATTCAATTTTAAAACGCTCCGTCGGTGCTATTCGATCTTAATACAACAACCGGAAGTCAATCTGATCGATGTGGAGCAAAATTGGACCAAATCGAAGAAAAAAAATGTGACAAACATCTCCCTGTTAACAAAATTCTATTATTAATTTTTTTATCTAAACTTCAATTTTAAAACGTTTCATCGGTGCTATTCGATCTTAATACAACAACCGGAAGTCAATCTGATCGATGTGGAGCAAAATTGGACCAAATCGAAGAAAAAAAATGTGACAAACATCTCCCTGTTAACAAAATTCTATTATTAATTTTTTTTCTAAACTTCAATTTTAAAACGTTTCATCGGTGCTATTCGATCTTAATACAACAACCGGAAGTCAATCGATCGATGTGGAGCAAAATTGGACCGAATCGAAGAAAAAAAATGTGACAAACATCTCACTGTTAACAAAATTCTATTATTAATTTTTTTTCTAAACTTCAATTTTAAAACGTTCCATCGGTGCTATTCGATCTTAATACAACAACCGGAAGTCAATCGATCGATGTGGTGCAAACTTGGACCGAATCGAAGAAAAAAAATGTGACAAACATCTCACTGTTAACAAAATTCTATTATTAATTTTTTTTCTAAACTTCACTTTTAAAACGTTCCATCGGTGCTATTCGATCTTAATACAACAACCGGAAGTCAATCTGATCGATGTGGAGCAAAATTGGACCAAATCGAAGAAAAAAAAAAGTTGACAAACATCTCCCTGTTAAAAAAATTCTATAATTAAAAATTTTTTTTTCTAAAATTCAATTTTAAAACGTTCCGTCGGTGCTATTCGATCTTAATACAACAACCGGAAGTCAATCTGATCGATGTGGAGCAAAATTGGACCAAATCGAAGAAAAAAAATGTGACAAACATTTCCCTGTTAACAAAATTCTATTATTAATTTTTTTTTCTAAACTTCAATTTTAAAACGTTCCATCGGTGCGATTCGATCTTAATACAACAACCGGAAGTCAATCTGATCGATGTGGAGCAAAATTGGACCAAATCGAAGAAAAAAAAAGTTGACAAACATCTCCCTGTTAAAAAAAATTCCATAATTACAATTTTTTTTTTCTAAAATTCAATTTTAAAACGTTCCGTCGGTGCTATTCGAACTTAATACAACAACCGGAAGTCAATCTGATCGATGTGGAGCAAAATTGGACCAAATCGAAGAAAAAAAAATTTGACAAACATCTCCCTGTTAAAAAAAATTCTATAATAAAAAAATTTTTTTTTTTCTAAAATTCAATTTTAAAACGTTCCGTCGGTGCTATTCGATCTTAATACAACAACCGGAAGTCAATCTGATCGATGTGGAGCAAAATTGGACCGAATCGAAGAAAAAAAATGTGACAAACATCTCCCTGTTAAAAAAAATTCTATAATTAAAATTTTTTTTTTTTCTAAAATTCAATTTTAAAACGTTCCGTCGGTGCTATTCGATCTTAATACAACAACCGGAAGTCAATCTGATCGATGTGGAGCAAAATTGGACCAATCGAAGAAAAAAAAATTTGACAAACATCTCCCTGTTAAAAAAAATTCTATAACTAAAAAATTTTTTTTTCTAAAATTCAATTTTAAAACGTTCCGTCGGTGCTATTCGATCTTAATACAACAACCGGAAGTCAATCTGATCGATGTGGAGCAAACTTGGACCAAATCGAAGAAAAAAAAAATTGACAAACATCTCCCTGTTAAAAAAAAATTCTATAATAAAAAATTTTTTTTTTTCTAAAATTCAATTTTAAAACGTTCCATCGGTGCTATTCGATCTTAATACAACAACCGGAAGTCAATCTGATCGATGTGGAGCAAAATTGGACCAAATCGAAGAAAAAAAATGTGACAAACATCTCCCTGTTAACAAAATTCTATTATTAATTTTTTTTTCTAAACTTCAATTTTAAAACGTTCCATCGGTGCTATTCGATCTTAATACAACAACCGGAAGTCAATCTGATCGATGTGGAGCAAAATTGGACCAAATCGAAGAAAAAAAAATGTGACAAACATCTCCCTGTTAACAAAATTCTATTATTAATTTTTTTTCTAAACTTCAATTTTAAAACGTTCCATCGGTGCTATTCGATCTTAATACAACAACCGGAAGTCAATCTGATCGATGTGGAGCAAAATTGGACCAAATCGAAGAAAAAAAAAAATTTGACAAACATCTCCCTGTTAAAAAAAATTCTATAATTAAAAAAAAAATTTTTTCTTCTAAAATTCAATTTTAAAACGTTCCGTCGGTGCTATTCGATCTTAATACAACAACCGGAAGTCAATCTGATCGATGTGGAGCAAAATTGGACCAAATCGAAGAAAAAAAAATTTGACAAACAAAATTCTATTATTAATTTTTTTTCTAAACTTCAATTTTAAAACGTTCCATCGGTGCTATTCGATCTTAATACAACAACCGGAAGTCAATCTGATCGATGTGGAGCAAAATTGGACCAAATCGAAGAAAAAAAAAATTTGACAAACATCTCCCTGTTAAAAAAAATTCTATAATTAAAAAAATTTTTTTTTCTTCTAAAATTCAATTTTAAAACGTTCCGTCAGTGCTATTCGATCTTAATACAACAACCGGAAGTCAATCTGATCGATGTGGAGCAAAATTGGACCAAATCGAAGAAAAAAAAATTTGACAAACAAAATTCTATTATTAATTTTTTTTCTAAACTTCAATTTTAAAACGTTCCATCGGTGCTATTCGATCTTAATACAACAACCGGAAGTCAATCTGATCGATGTGGAGCAAAATTGGACCAAATCGAAGAAAAAAAAAAGTTGACAAACATCTCCGTTAAAAAAAATTCTATAATTAAAAATTTTTTTTTTCTAAAATTCAATTTTAAAACGTTCCGTCGGTGCTATTCGATCTTAATACAACAACCGGAAGTCAATCTGATCGATGTGGAGCAAAATTGGACCAAATCAAAGAAAAAAAAAATTGACAAACAACTCCCTGTTAAAAAAAATTCTATAATTAAAAATTTTTTTTTCTAAAATTCAATTTTAAAACGTTCCGTCGGTGCTATTCGATCTTAATACAACAACCGGAAGTCAATCTGATCGATGTGGAGCAAACTTGGACCGAATCGAAGAAAAAAAATGTGACAAACATCTCCCTGTTAACAAAATTCTATTATTAATTTTTTTTCTAAACTTCACTTTTAAAACGTTCCATCGGTGCTATTCGATCTTAATACAACAACCGGAAGTCAATCTGATCGATGTGGAGCAAACTTGGACCGAATCGAAGAAAAAAAATGTGACAAACATCTCCCTGTTAACAAAATTCTATTATTAATTTTTTTTCTAAACTTCAATTTTAAAACGTTCCATCGGTGCTATTCGATCTTAATACAACAACCGGAAGTCAATCTGATAGATGTGGAGCAAAATTGGACCAAATCGAAGAAAAAAAAATTTGACAAACATCTCCCTGTTAAAAAAAAATTCTATAATTAAAAAAAATTTTTTTTTCTAAAATTCAATTTTAAAACGTTCCGTCGGTGCTATTCGATCTTAATACAACAACCGGAAGTCAATCTGATCGATGTGGAGCAAAATTGGACCAAATCGAAGAAAAAAAAATTTGACAAACAAAATTCTATTATTAATTTTTTTTTCTAAACTTCAATTTTAAAACGTTCCATCGGTGCTATTCGATCTTAATACAACAACCGGAAGTCAATCTGATCGATGTGGAGCAAAATTGGACCAAATCGAAGAAAAAAAAAGTTGACAAACATCTCCCTGTTAAAAAAATTCTATAATTAAAAATTTTTTTTTTCTAAAATTCAATTTTAAAACGTTCCGTCGGTGCTATTCGATCTTAATACAACAACCGGAAGTCAATCTGATCGATGTGGAGCAAAATTGGACCAAATCGAAGAAAAAGAAATTTGACAAACCTCTCCCTGTTAAAAAAAAATTCTATAATCAAAAATTTTTTTTTCTAAACTTCACTTTTAAAACGTTCCGTCGGTGCTATTCGATCTTAATACAACAACCGGAAGTCAATCGATCGATGTGGAGCAAACTTGGACCGAATCGAAGAAAAAAAAAAGTTGACAAACATCTCCCTGTTAAAAAAAATTCCATAATTACAATTTTTTTTTTCTAAAATTCAATTTTAAAACGTTCCGTCGGTGCTATTCGATCTTAATACAACAACCGGAAGTCAATCTGATCGATGTGGAGCAAAATTGGACCAAATCGAAGAAAAAAAAATTTGACAAACATCTCCCTGTTAAAAAAAATTCTATAATTAAAAATTTTTTTTTTTCTAAAATTCAATTTTAAAACGTTCCGTCGGTGCTATTCGATCTTAATACAACAACCGGAAGTCAATCTGATCGATGTGGAGCAAAATTGGACCGAATCGAAGAAAAAAAATGTGACAAACATCTCCCTGTTAAAAAAAATTCTATAATTAAAATTTTTTTTTTCTAAAATTCAATTTTAAAACGTTCCGTCGGTGCTATTCGATCTTAATACAACAACCGGAAGTCAATCTGATCGATGTGGAGCAAAATTGGAATAAATCGAAGAAAAAAAAATTTGACAAACATCTCCCTGTTAAAAAAAATTCTATAACTAAAAAAATTTTTTTTTCTAAAATTCAATTTTAAAACGTTCCGTCGGTGCTATTCGATCTTAATACAACAACCGGAAGTCAATCTGATCGATGTGGAGCAAACTTGGACCAAATCGAAGAAAAAAAAATTGACAAACATCTCCCTGTTAAAAAAAAAATTCTATAATTAAAAATTTTTTTTTTTCTAAAATTCAATTTTAAAACGTTCCATCGGTGCTATTCGATCTTAATACAACAACCGGAAGTCAATCTGATCGATGTGGAGCAAAGTTGGACCAAATCGAAGAAAAAAGATGTGACAAACATCTCCCTGTTAACAAAATTCTATTATTAATTTTTTTTTCTAAACTTCAATTTTAAAACGTTCCATCGGTGCTATTCGATCTTAATACAACAACCGGAAGTCAATCTGATCGATGTGGAGCAAAATTGGACCAAATCGAAGAAAAAAATGTGACAAACATCTCCCTGTTAACAAAATTCTATTATTAATTTTTTTTTCTAAACTTCAATTTTAAAACGTTCCATCGGTGCTATTCGATCTTAATACAACAACCGGAAGTCAATCTGATCGATGTGGAGCAAAATTGGACCAAATCGAAGAAAAAAAAAAGTTGACAAACATCTCCCTGTTAAAAAAAATTCTATAATTAAAATTTTTTTTTTCTAAAATTCAATTTTAAAACGTTCCGTCGGTGCTATTCGATCTTAATACAACAACCGGAAGTCAATCTGATCGATGTGAAGCAAAATTGGACCGAATCGAAGAAAAAAAATGTGACAAACATCTCCCTGTTAAAAAAAATTCTATAATTAAAATTTTTTTTTTCTAAAATTCAATTTTAAAACGTTCCGTCGGTGCTATTCGATCTTAATACAACAACCGGAAGTCAATCTGATCGATGTGGAGCAAAATTGGAATAAATCGAAGAAAAAAAAATTTGACAAACATCTCCCTGTTAAAAAAAATTCTATAACTAAAAAAATTTTTTTTTCTAAAATTCAATTTTAAAACGTTCCGTCGGTGCTATTCGATCTTAATACAACAACCGGAAGTCAATCTGATCGATGTGGAGCAAACTTGGACCAAATCGAAGAAAAAAAAATTGACAAACATCTCCCTGTTAAAAAAAAATTCTATAATTAAAAATATTTTTTTTCTAAAATTCAATTTTAAAACGTTCCATCGGTGCTATTCGATCTTAATACAACAACCGGAAGTCAATCTGATCGATGTGGAGCAAAGTTGGACCAAATCGAAGAAAAAAGATGTGACAAACATCTCCCTGTTAACAAAATTCTATTATTAATTTTTTTTTCTAAACTTCAATTTTAAAACGTTCCATCGGTGCTATTCGATCTTAATACAACAACCGGAAGTCAATCTGATCGATGTGGAGCAAAATTGGACCAAATCGAAGAAAAAAAATGTGACAAACATCTCCCTGTTAACAAAATTCTATTATTAATTTTTTTTCTAAACTTCAATTTTAAAACATTCCATCGGTGCTATTCGATCTTAATACAACAACCGGAAGTCAATCTGATCGATGTGGAGCAAAATTGGACCAAATCGAAGAAAAAAAAAAGTTGACAAACATCTCCCTGTTAAAAAAAATTCTATAATTAAAATTTTTTTTTTCTAAAATTCAATTTTAAAACGTTCCGTCGGTGCTATTCGATCTTAATACAACAACCGGAAGTCAATCTGATCGATGTGGAGCAAAATTGGACCAAATCGAAGAAAAAAAAATTCTATAATTAAAAATTTTTTTTTTTCTAAAATTCAATTTTAAAACGTTCCGTCGGTGCTATTCGATCTTAATACAACAACCGGAAGTCAATCTGATCGATGTGGAGCAAAATTGGACCGAATCGAAGAAAAAAAATGTGACAAACATCTCCCTGTTAAAAAAAATTCTATAATTAAAATTTTTTTTTCTAAAATTCAATTTTAAAACGTTCCGTCGGTGCTATTCGATCTTAATACAACAACCTGAAGTCAATCTGATCGATGTGGAGCAAAATTGGAATAAATCGAAGAAAAAAAAATTTGACAAACATCTCCCTGTTAAAAAAAATTCTATAACTAAAAAAATTTTTTTTTCTAAAATTCAATTTTAAAACGTTCCGTCGGTGCTATTCGATCTTAATACAACAACCGGAAGTCAATCTGATCGATGTGGAGCAAACTTGGACCAAATCGAAGAAAAAAAAAATTTGACAAACATCTCCCTGTTAACAAAATTCTATTATTAATTTTTTTTTCTAAACTTCAATTTTAAAACGTTCCATCGGTGCTATTCGATCTTAATACAACAACCGGAAGTCAATCTGATCGATGTGGAGCAAAATTGGACCAAATCGAAGAAAAAAAAAAGTTGACAAACATCTCCCAGTTAAAAAAAATTCTATAATTAAAATTTTTTTTTTCTAAAATTCAATTTTAAAACGTTCCGTCGGTGCTATTCGATCTTAATACAACAACCGGAAGTCAATCTGATCGATGTGGAGCAAAATTGGACAAAATCGAAGAAAAAAAAATTCTATAATTAAAAATTTTTTTTTTCTAAAATTCAATTTTAAAACGTTCCGTCGGTGCTATTCGATCTTAATACAACAACCGGAAGTCAATCTGATCGATGTGGAGCAAAATTGGACCGAATCGAAGAAAAAAAATGTGACAAACATCTCCCTGTTAACAAAATTCTATTATTAATTTTATTTTCTAAACTTCAATTTTAAAACGTTCCATCGGTGCTATTCGATCTTAATACAACAACCGGAAGTCAATCTGATCGATGTGGAGCAAAATTGGACCAAATCGAAGAAAAAAAAATTTGACAAACATCTCCCTGTTAAAAAAAATTCCATAACTAAAAAATTTTTTTTTTCTAAAATTCAATTTTAAAACGTTCCGTCGGTGCTATTCGATCTTAATACAACAACCGGAAGTCAATCTGATCGATGTGGAGCAAACTTGGACCAAATCGAAGAAAAAAAAAATTGACAAACATCTCCCTGTTAAAAAAAATTCTATAATTAAAATTTTTTTTTTCTAAAATTCAATTTTAAAACGTTCCATCGGTGCTATTCGATCTTAATACAACAACCGGAAGTCAATCTGATCGATGTGGAGCAAAATTGGACCAAATCGAAGAAAAAAAATGTGACAAACATCTCCCTGTTAACAAAATTCTATTATTATTTTTTTTTCTAAACTTCAATTTTAAAACGTTCCAACGGTGCTATTCGATCTTAATACAACAACCGGAAGTCAATCTGATCGATGTGGAGCAAAATTGGACCAAATCGAAGAAAAAAAAATTTGACAAACATCTCCCTGTTAAAAAAAATTCTATAATTAAAAAAATTTTTTTTTTCTAAAATTCAATTTTAAAACGCTCCGTCGGTGCTATTCGATCTTAATACAACAACCGGAAGTCAATCTGATCGATGTGGAGCAAAATTGGACCAAATCGAAGAAAAAAAAATTTGACAAACAAAATTCTATTATTAATTTTTTTTCTAAACTTCAATTTTAAAACGTTCCATCGGTGCTATTCGATCTTAATACAACAACCGGAAGTCAATCTGATCGATGTGGAGCAAAATTGGACCAAATCGAAGAAAAAAAAAGTTGACAAACATCTCCCTGTTAAAAAAAATTCTATAATTAAAAATTTTTTTTCTAAAATTCAATTTTAAAACGTTCCGTCGGTGCTATTCGATCTTAATACAACAACCGGAAGTCAATCTGATCGATGTGGAGCAAAATTGGACCAAATCGAAGAAAAAAAAATTTGACAAACATCTCCCTGTTAAAAAAAAAATTCTATAATTAAAATTTTTTTTTTTCTAAAATTCAATTTTTAAACGTTCCGTCTGTGCTATTCGATCTTAATACAACAACCGGAAGTCAATCGATCGATGTGGAGCAAACTTGGACCGAATCGAAGAAAAAAAATGTGACAAACATCTCCCTGTTAACAAAATTCTATTATTAATTTTTTTCTAAACTTCACTTTTAAAACGTTCCATCGGTGCTATTCGATCTTAATACAACAAACCGGAAGTCAATCTGATCGATGTGGAGCAAAATTGGACCAAATCAAAGAAAAAAAAAAGTTGACAAACATCTCCCTGTTAAAAAAAATTCTATAATTAAAAATTTTTTTTTTCTAAAATTCAATTTTAAAACGTTCCGTCGGTGCTATTCGATCTTAATACAACAACCGGAAGTCAATGTGATCGATGTGGAGCAAAATTGGACCAAATCGAAGAAAAAAAAAAGTTGACAAACATCTCCCTGTTAAAAAAAAATTCCATAATTACAATTTTTTTTCTTTCTAAAATTCAATTTTAAAACGTTCCGTCGGTGCTATTCGATCTTAATACAACAACCGGAAGTCAATCTGATCGATGTGGAGAAAAATTGGACCAAATCGAAGAAAAAAAAATTTTACAAACATCTCCCTGTTAAAAAAAATTCTATAATTAAAAATTTTTTTTTTTTCTAAAATTCAATTTTAAAACGTTCCGTCGGTGCTATTCGATCTTAATACAACAACCGGAAGTCAATCTGATCGATGTGGAGCAAAATTGGACCGAATCGAAGAAAAAAAATGTGACAAACATGTCCCTGTTAAAAAAAATTCTATAATTAAAATTTTTTTTTTCTAAAATTCAATTTTAAAACGTTCCGTCGGTGCTATTCGATCTTAATACAACAACCGGAAGTCAATCTGATCGATGTGGAGCAAAATTGGACCAAATCGAAGAAAAAAAAAATTGACAAACATCTCCCTGTTAAAAAAAATTCTATAACTAAAAATTTTTTTTTTTCTAAAATTCAATTTTAAAACGTTCCGTCGGTGCTATTCGATCTTAATACAACAACCGGAAGTCAATCTGATCGATGTGGAGCAAACTTGGACCAAATCGAAGAAAAAAAAAATTGACAAACATCTCCCTGTTAAAAAAAATTCTATAATTAAAAATTTTTTTTTTTCTAAAATTCAATTTTAAAACGTTCCATCGGTGCTATTCGATCTTAATACAACAACCGGAAGTCAATCTGATCGATGTGGAGCAAAATTGGACCAAATCGAAGAAAAAAAATGTGACAAACATCTCCCTGTTAACAAAATTCTATTATTAATTTTTTTTTCTAAACTTCAATTTTAAAACGTTCCATCGGTGCTATTCGATCTTAATACAACAACCGGATGTCAATCTGATCGATGTGGAGCAAAATTGGACCAAATCGAGGAAAAAAAATGTGACAAACATCTCCCTGTTAACAAAATTCTATTATTAATTTTTTTTCTAAACTTCAATTTTAAAACGTTCCATCGGTGCTATTCGATCTTAATACAACAACCGGAAGTCAATCTGATCGATGTGGAGCAAAATTGGACCAAATCAAAGAAAAAAAAAAATTGACAAACATCTCCCTGTTAAAAAAAATTCTATAATTAAAAATTTTTTTTTTTCTAAAATTCAATTTTAAAACGTTCCGTCGGTGCTATTCGATCTTAATACAACAACCGGAAGTCAATCTGATCGATGTGGAGCAAAATTGGACCAAATCGAAGAAAAAAAAATTTGACAAACAAAATTCTATTATTAATTTTTTTTCTAAACTTCAAATTTAAAACGTTCCATCGGTGCTATTCGATCTTAATACAACAACCGGAAGTCAATCTGATCGATGTGGAGCAAAATTGGACCAAATCGAAGAAAAAAAAAGTTGACAAACATCTCCCTGTTAAAAAAAATTCTATAATTAAAAATTTTTTTTTTTCTAAAATTCAATTTTAAAACGTTCCGTCGGTGCTATTCGATCTTAATACAACAACCGGAAGTCAATCTGATCGATGTGGAGCAAAATTGGACCAAATCGAAGAAAAAAAAAATTGACAAACATCTCCCTGTTAAAAAAAAATTCTATAAATAAAATTTTTTTTTTCTAAAATTCAATTTTTAAACGTTCCGTCGGTGCTATTCGATCTTAATACAACAACCGGAAGTCAATCGATCGATGTGGAGCAAACTTGGACCGAATCGAAGAAAAAAAATGTGACAAACATCTCCCTGTTAACAAAATTCTATTATTAATTTTTTTTCTAAACTTCACTTTTAAAACGTTCCATCGGTGCTATTCGACCTTAATACAACAACCGGAAGTCAATCTGATCGATGTGGAGCAAAATTGGACCAAATCGAAGAAAAAAAAAAGTTGACAAACATCTCCCTGTTAAAAAAAATTCTATAATTAAAATTTTTTTTTTTCTAAAATTCAATTTTAAAACGTTCCGTCGGTGCTATTCGATCTTAATACAACAACCGGAAGTCAATCTGATCGATGTGGAGCAAAATTGGACCAAATCGAAGAAAAAAAATGTGACAAACATTTCCCTGTTAACAAAATTCTATTATTAATTTTTTTTTCTAAACTCCAATTTTAAAACGTTCCATCGGTGCTATTCGATCTTAATACAACAACCGGAAGTCAATCTGATCGATGTGGAGCAAAATTGGACCAAATCGAAGAAAAAAAAAAGTTGACAAACATCTCCCTGTTAAAAAAAATCCAAAATTACAATTTTTTTTTTCTGAAATTCAATTTTAAAACGTTCCGTCGGTGCTATTCGATCTTAATACAACAACCGGAAGTCAATCTGATCGATGTGGAGCAAAATTGGACCAAATCGAAGAAAAAAAAATTTGACAAACATCTCCCTGTTAAAAAAATTCTATAATTAAAAATTTTTCTTTTCTAAAATTCAATTTTAAAACGTTCCGTCGGTGCTATTCGATCTTAATACAACAACCGGAAGTCAATCTGATCGATGTGGAGCAAAATTGGACCGAATCGAAGAAAAAAAATGTGACAAACATCTCCCTGTTAAGAAAAATTCTATAATTAAAATTTTTTTTTCTAAAATTCAATTTTAAAACGTTCCGTCGGTGCTATTCGATCTTAATACAACAACCGGAAGTCAATCTGATCGATGTGGAGCAAAATTGGACCAAATCGAAGAAAAAAAAATTTGACAAACATCTCCCTGTTAAAAAAAAATTCTATAAATAAAATTTTTTTTTCTAAAATTCAATTTTAAAACGTTCCGTCGGTGCTATTCGATCTTAATACAACAACCGGAAGTCAATCTGATCGATGTGGAGCAAACTTGGACCAAATCGAAGAAAAAAAAAATTGACAAACATCTCCCTGTTAAAAAAAATTCTATAATTAAAAATTTTTTTTTTCTAAAATTCAATTTTAAAACGTTCCATCGGTGCTATTCGATCTTAATACAACAACCGGAAGTCAATCTGATCGATGTGGAGCAAAATTGGACCAAATCGAAGAAAAAAAATGTGACAAACATCTCCCTGTTAACAAAATTCTATTATTAATTTTTTTTTCTAAACTTCAATTTTAAAGCGTTCCATCGGTGCTATTCGATCTTAATACAACAACCGGAAGTCAATCTGATCGATGTGGAGCAAAATTGGACCAAATCGAAGAAAAAAAATGTGACAAACATCTCCCTGTTAACAAAATTCTATTATTAATTTTTTTTCTAAACTTCAATTTTAAAACGTTCCATCGGTGCTATTCGATCTTAATACAACAACCGGAAGTCAATCTGATCGATGTGGAGCAAAATTGGACCAAATCGAAGAAAAAAAAAATTTGACAAACATCTCCCTGTTAAAAAAAATTCTATAATTAAAATTTTTTTTTTCTAAAATTCAATTTTAAAACGTTCCGTCGGTGCTATTCGATCTTAATACAACAACCGGAAGTCAATCTGATCGATGTGGAGCAAAATTGGACCAAATCGAAGAAAAAACAATTTGACAAACAAAATTCTATTATTAATTTTTTTTTTAACTTCAATTTTAAAACGTTCCATCGGTGCTATTCGATCTTAATACAACAACCGGAAGTCAATCTGATCGATGTGGAGCAAAATTGGACCAAATCGAAGAAAAAAAAAAGTTGACAAACATCTCCCTGTTAAAAAAAAATTCTATAATTAAAATTTTTTTTTTTCTAAAATTCAATTTTAAAACGTTCCATCGGTGCTATTCGATCTTAATACAACAACCGGAAGTCAATCTGATCGATGTGGAGCAAAATTGGACCAAATCGAAGAAAAAAAAATTTGACAAACAACTCCCTGTTAAAAAAAAATTCTATAATTAAAATTTTTTTTTTCTAAAATTCAATTTTAAAACGTTCCGTCGGTGCTATTCGATCTTAATACAACAACCGGAAGTCAATCTGATCGATGTGGAGCAAACTTGGACCGAATCGAAGAAAAAAAATGTGACAAACATCTCCCTGTTAACAAAATTCTATTATTAATTTTTTTTCTAAACTTCACTTTTAAAACGTTTCATCGGTGCTATTCGATCTTAATACAACAACCGGAAGTCAATCTGATCGATGTGGAGCAAACTTGGACCGAATCGAAGAAAAAAAATGTGACAAACATCTCCCTGTTAACAAAATTCTATTATTAATTTTTTTTCTAAACTTCAATTTTAAAACGTTCCATCGGTGCTATTCGATCTTAATACAACAACCGGAAGTCAATCTGATCGATGTGGGGCAAAATTGGACCAAATCGAAGAAAAAAAAATTTGACAAACATCTCCCTGTTAAAAAAAATTCAATAATTAAAAATTTTTTTTTTCTAAAATTCAATTTAAAAACGTTCCGTCGGTGCTATTCGATCTTAATACAACAACCGGAAGTCAATCTGATCGATGTGGAGCAAACTTGGACCGAATCGAAGAAAAAAAATGTGACAAACATCTCCCTGTTAACAAAATTCTATTATTAATTTTTTTTTCTAAACTTCAATTTTAAAACGTTCCATCGGTGCTATTCGATCTTAATACAACAACCGGAAGTCAATCTGATCGATGTGGAGCAAAATTGGACCAAATCGAAGAAAAAAAATGTGACAAACATCTCCCTGTTAACAAAATTCTATTATTAATTTTTTTTCTAAACTTCAATTTTAAAACGTTCCATCGGTGCTATTCGATCTTAATACAACAACCGGAAGTCAATCTGATCGATGTGGTTCAAAATTGGACCAAATCGAAGAAAAAAAAATTGACAAACATCTCCCTGTTAAAAAAAATTCTATAATTAAAAATTTTTTTTTTCTAAAATTCAATTTTAAAACGTTCCGTCGGTGCTATTTGTCTTAATACAACAACCGGAAGTCAATCTGATCGATGAGAAGCAAAATTGGACCAAATCGAAGAAAAAAAAAATTGACAAACATCTCCCTGTTAAAAAAAATTCTATAATTAAAAAATTTTTTTTTTTTCTAAAATTCAATTTTAAAACGTTCCGTCGGTGCTATTCGATCTTAATACAACAACCGGAAGTCAATCTGATCGATGTGGAGCAAAATTGGACCAAATCGAAGAAAAAAAAAAGTTGACAAACATCTCCCTGTTAAAAAAAAATTCTATAATTAAAAATTTTTTTTTTCTAAAATTCAATTTTAAAACGTTCCGTCGGTGCTATTCGATCTTAATACAACAACCGGAAGTCAATCTGATCGATGTGGAGCAAAATTGGACCAAATCGAAGAAAAAAAAAATTGACAAACAACTCCCTGTTAAAAAAAAATTCTATAATTAAAAATTTTTTTTTTCTAAAATTCAATTTTAAAACGTTCCGTCGGTGCTATTCGATCTTAATACAACAACCGGAAGTCAATCTGATCGATGTGGAGCAAACTTGGACCAAATCGAAGAAAAAAAATGTGACAAACATCTCCCTGTTAACAAAATTCTATTATTAATTTTTTTTCTAAACTTCACTTTTAAAACGTTCCATCGGTGCTATTCGATCTTAATACAACAACCGGAAGTCAATCTGATCGATGTGGAGCAAAATTGGACCAAATCGAAGAAAAAAAAAAGTTGACAAACATCTCCCTGTTAAAAAAAATTCTATAATTAAAAATTTTTTTTTCTAAAATTCAATTTTAAAACGTTCCGTCGGTGCTATTCGATCTTAATACAACAACCGGAAGTCAATCTGATCGATGTGGAGCAAAATTGGACCGAATCGAAGAAAAAAAATGTGACAAACATCCCCCTGTTAACAAAATTCTATTATTAATTTTTTTTTCTAAACTTCAATTTTAAAACGTTCCATCGGTGCTATTCGATCTTAATACAACAACCGGAAGTCAATCTGATCGATGTGGAGCAAAATTGGACCAAATCGAAGAAAAAAAAATTTGACAAACATCTCCCTGTTAAAAAAAATTCCATAACTAAAAAATTTTTTTTTTCTAAAATTCAATTTTAAAACGTTCCGTCGGTGCTATTCGATCTTAATACAACAACCGGAAGTCAATGTGATCGATGTGGAGCAAACTTGGACCAAATCGAAGAAAAAAAAATTGACAAACATCTCCCTGTTAAAAAAAATTCTATAATTAAAATTTTTTTTTCTAAAATTCAATTTTAAAACGTTCCATCGGTGCTATTCGATCTTAATACAACAACCGGAAGTCAATCTGATCGATGTGGAGCAAAATTGGACCAAATCGAAGAAAAAAAATGTGACAAACATCTCCCTGTTAACAAAATTCTATTATTATTTTTTTTTCTAAACTTCAATTTTAAAACGTTCCAACGGTGCTATTCGATCTTAATACAACAACCGGAAGTCAATCTGATCGATGTGGAGCAAAATTGGACCAAATCGAAGAAAAAAAAATTTGACAAACAAAATTCTATTATTAATTTTTTTTCTAAACTTCAATTTTAAAACGTTCCATCGGTGCTATTCGATCTTAATACAACAACCGGAAGTCAATCTGATCGATGTGGAGCAAAATTGGACCAAATCGAAGAAAAAAAAAGTTGACAAACATCTCCCTGTTAAAAAAAATTCTATAATTAAAAATTTTTTTTTCTAAAATTCAATTTTAAAACGTTCCGTCGGTGCTATTCGATCTTAATACAACAACCGGAAGTCAATCTGATCGATGTGGAGCAAAATTGGACCAAATCGAAGAAAAAAAAATTTGACAAACATCTCCCTGTTAAAAAAAAATTCTATAATTAAAATTTTTTTTTTTCTAAAATTCAATTTTTAAACGTTCCGTCTGTGCTATTCGATCTTAATACAACAACCGGAAGTCAATCGATCGATGTGGAGCAAACTTGGACCGAATCGAAGAAAAAAAATGTGACAAACATTTCCCTGTTAACAAAATTCTATTATTAATTTTTTTTTCTAAACTTCAATTTTAAAACGTTCCATCGGTGCTATTCGATCTTAATACAACAACCGGAAGTCAATCTGATCGATGTGGAGCAAAATTGGACCAAATCGAAGAAAAAAAAAAGTTGACAAACATCTCCCTGTTAAAAAAAAATTCCATAATTACAATTTTTTTTCTTTCTAAAATTCAATTTTAAAACGTTCCGTCGGTGCTATTCGATCTTAATACAACAACCGGAAGTCAATCTGATCGATGTGGAGAAAAATTGGACCAAATCGAAGAAAAAAAAATTTTACAAACATCTCCCTGTTAAAAAAAATTCTATAATTAAAAATTTTTTTTTTTTTTCTAAAATTCAATTTTAAAACGTTCCGTCGGTGCTATTCGATCTTAATACAACAACCGGAAGTCAATCTGATCGATGTGGAGCAAAATTGGACCGAATCGAAGAAAAAAAATGTGACAAACATGTCCCTGTTAAAAAAATTCTATAATTAAAATTTTTTTTTTCTAAAATTCAATTTTAAAACGTTCCGTCGGTGCTATTCGATCTTAATACAACAACCGGAAGTCAATCTGATCGATGTGGAGCAAAATTGGACCAAATCGAAGAAAAAAAAAATTGACAAACATCTCCCTGTTAAAAAAAATTCTATAACTAAAAAATTTTTTTTTTCTAAAATTCAATTTTAAAACGTTCCGTCGGTGCTATTCGATCTTAATACAACAACCGGAAGTCAATCTGATCGATGTGGAGCAAACTTGGACCAAATCGAAGAAAAAAAAAATTGACAAACATCTCCCTGTTAAAAAAAATTCTATAATTAAAAATTTTTTTTTTTCTAAAAT
The DNA here is from genome assembly GCA_964023965.1 of Melinopterus prodromus. Lineage (NCBI taxonomy): Eukaryota > Metazoa > Arthropoda > Insecta > Coleoptera > Scarabaeidae > Melinopterus > Melinopterus prodromus. The sequence continues at coordinate 20,207 of CAXIES010000684.1, read as the reverse complement.
TCAATTTTAAAACGTTCCATCGGTGCTATTCGATCTTAATACAACAACCGGAAGTCAATCTGATCGATGTGGAGCAAAATTGGACCAAATCGAAGAAAAAAAATGTGACAAACATCTCCCTGTTAACAAAATTCTATTATTAATTTTTTTTTCTAAACTTCAATTTTAAAACGTTCCATCGGTGCTATTCGATCTTAATACAACAACCGGATGTCAATCTGATCGATGTGGAGCAAAATTGGACCAAATCGAAGAAAAAAAATGTGACAAACATCTCCCTGTTAACAAAATTCTATTATTAATTTTTTTTCTAAACTTCAATTTTAAAACGTTCCATCGGTGCTATTCGATCTTAATACAACAACCGGAAGTCAATCTGATCGATGTGGAGCAAAATTGGACCAAATCAAAGAAAAAAAAAATTTGACAAACATCTCCCTGTTAAAAAAAATTCTATAATTAAAAATTTTTTTTTTTCTAAAATTCAATTTTAAAACGTTCCGTCGGTGCTATTCGATCTTAATACAACAACCGGAAGTCAATCTGATCGATGTGGAGCAAAATTGGACCAAATCGAAGAAAAAAAAATTTGACAAACAAAATTCTATTATTAATTTTTTTTCTAAACTTCAAATTTAAAACGTTCCATCGGTGCTATTCGATCTTAATACAACAACCGGAAGTCAATCTGATCGATGTGGAGCAAAATTGGACCAAATCGAAGAAAAAAAAAGTTGACAAACATCTCCCTGTTAAAAAAAATTCTATAATTAAAAATTTTTTTTTTTTCTAAAATTCAATTTTAAAACGTTCCGTCGGTGCTATTCGATCTTAATACAACAACCGGAAGTCAATCTGATCGATGTGGAGCAAAATTGGACCAAATCGAAGAAAAAAAAAATTGACAAACATCTCCCTGTTAAAAAAAAATTCTATAAATAAATTTTTTTTTTTCTAAAATTCAATTTTTAAACGTTCCGTCGGTGCTATTCGATCTTAATACAACAACCGGAAGTCAATCGATCGATGTGGAGCAAACTTGGACCGAATCGAAGAAAAAAAATGTGACAAACATCTCCCTGTTAACAAAATTCTATTATTAATTTTTTTTCTAAACTTCACTTTTAAAACGTTCCATCGGTGCTATTCGATCTTAATACAACAACCGGAAGTCAATCTGATCGATGTGGAGCAAAATTGGACCAAATCGAAGAAAAAAAAAAGTTGACAAACATCTCCCTGTTAAAAAAAATCCAAAATTACAATTTTTTTTCTTCTAAAATTCAATTTTAAAACGTTCCGTCGGTGCTATTCGATCTTAATACAACAACCGGAAGTCAATCTGATCGATGTGGAGCAAAATTGGACCAAATCGAAGAAAAAAAATGTGACAAACATTTCCCTGTTAACAAAATTCTATTATTAATTTTTTTTTCTAAACTCCAATTTTAAAACGTTCCATCGGTGCTATTCGATCTTAATACAACAACCGGAAGTCAATCTGATCGATGTGGAGCAAAATTGGACCAAATCGAAGAAAAAAAAAAGTTGACAAACATCTCCCTGTTAAAAAAAATCCAAAATTACAATTTTTTTTTTCTAAAATTCAATTTTAAAACGTTCCGTCGGTGCTATTCGATCTTAATACAACAACCGGAAGTCAATCTGATCGATGTGGAGCAAAATTGGACCAAATCGAAGAAAAAAAAATTTGACAAACATCTCCCTATTAAAAAAATTCTATAATTAAAAATTTTTTTTTTTCTAAAATTCAATTTTAAAACGTTCCGTCTGTGCTATTCGATCTTAATACAACAACCGGAAGTCAATCTGATCGATGTGGAGCAAAATTGGACCGAATCGAAGAAAAAAAATGTGACAAACATCTCCCTGTTAAAAAAAATTCTATAATTAAAATTTTTTTTTCTAAAATTCAATTTTAAAACGTTCCGTCGGTGCTATTCGATCTTAATACAACAACCGGAAGTCAATCTGATCGATGTGGAGCAAAATTGGACCAAATCGAAGAAAAAAAAATTTGACAAACATCTCCCTGTTAAAAAAAATTCTATAACTAAAAAAATTTTTTTTTCTAAAATTCAATTTTAAAACGTTCCGTCGGTGCTATTCGATCTTAATACAACAACCGGAAGTCAATCTGATCGATGTGGAGCAAACTTGGACCAAATCGAAGAAAAAAAAAATTGACAAACATCTCCCTGTTAAAAAAAATTCTATAATTAAAAATTTTTTTTTCTAAAATTCAATTTTAAAACGTTCCATCGGTGCTATTCGATCTTAATACAACAACCGGAAGTCAATCTGATCGATGTGGAGCAAAATTGGACCAAATCGAAGAAAAAAAATGTGACAAACATCTCCCTGTTAACAAAATTCTATTATTAATTTTTTTTTCTAAACTTCAATTTTAAAGCGTTCCATCGGTGCTATTCGATCTTAATACAACAACCGGAAGTCAATCTGATCGATGTGGAGCAAAATTGGACCAAATCGAAGAAAAAAAATGTGACAAACATCTCCCTGTTAACAAAATTCTATTATTAATTTTTTTTTAAACTTCAATTTTAAAACGTTCCATCGGTGCTATTCGATCTTAATACAACAACCGGAAGTCAATCTGATCGATGTGGAGCAAAATTGGACCAAATCGAAGAAAAAAAAAATTTGACAAACATCTCCCTGTTAAAAAAAATTCTACAATTAAAAAAAAAATTTTTTTCTAAAATTTTATTTTAAAACGTTCCGTCGGTGCTATTCGATCTTAATACAACAACCGGAAGTCAATCTGATCGATGTGGAGCAAAATTGGACCAAATCGAAGAAAAAACAATTTGACAAACAAAATTCTATTATTAATTTTTTTTCTAAACTTCAATTTTAAAACGTTCCATCGGTGCTATTCTATCTTAATACAACAACCGGAAGTCAATCTGATCGATGTGGAGCAAAATTGGACCAAATCGAAGAAAAAAAAAAGTTGACAAACATCTCCCTGTTAAAAAAAAATTCTATAATTAAAAATTTTTTTTTTCTAAAATTCAATTTTAAAACGTTCCATCGGTGCTATTCGATCTTAATACAACAACCGGAAGTCAATCTGATCGATGTGGAGCAAAATTGGACCAAATCGAAGAAAAAAAAATTTGACAAAGAACTCCCTGTTAAAAAAAAATTCTATAATTAAAATTTTTTTTTCTAAAATTCAATTTTAAAACGTTCCGTCGGTGCTATTCGATCTTAATACAACAACCGGAAGTCAATCTGATCGATGTGGAGCAAACTTGGACCGAATCGAAGAAAAAAAATGTGACAAACATCTCCCTGTTAACAAAATTCTATTATTAATTTTTTTTCTAAACTTCACTTTTAAAACGTTCCATCGGTGCTATTCGATCTTAATACAACAACCGGAAGTCAATCTGATCGATGTGGAGCAAACTTGGACCGAATCGAAGAAAAAAAATGTGACAAACATCTCCCTGTTAACAAAATTCTATTATTAATTTTTTTTCTAAACTTCAATTTTAAAACGTTCCATCGGTGCTATTCGATCTTAATACAACAACCGGAAGTCAATCTGATCGATGTGGGGCAAAATTGGACCAAATCGAAGAAAAAAAAATTTGACAAACATCTCCCTGTTAAAAAAAATTCAATAATTAAAATTTTTTTTTTTCTAAAATTCAATTTAAAAACGTTCCGTCGGTGCTATTCGATCTTAATACAACAACCGGAAGTCAATCTGATCGATGTGGAGCAAACTTGGACCGAATCGAAGAAAAAAAATGTGACAAACATCTCCCTGTTAACAAAATTCTATTATTAATTTTTTTTCTAAACTTCAATTTTAAAACGTTCCATCGGTGCTATTCGATCTTAATACAACAACCGGAAGTCAATCTGATCGATGTGGGGCAAAATTGGACCAAATCGAAGAAAAAAAAATTGACAAACATCTCCCTGTTAAAAAAAATTCTATAATTAAAAATTTTTTTTTTCTAAAATTCAATTTTAAAACGTTCCGTCGATGCTATTTGTCTTAATACAACAACCGGAAGTCAATCTGATCGATGAGAAGCAAAATTGGACCAAATCGAAGAAAAAAAAAATTGACAAACATCTCCCTGTTAAAAAAAATTCTATAATTAAAAAAATTTTTTTTTTCTAAAATTCAATTTTAAAACGTTCCGTCGGTGCTATTCGATCTTAATACAACAACCGGAAGTCAATCTGATCGATGTGGAGCAAAATTGGACCAAATCGAAGAAAAAAAAATTTGACAAACAAAATTCTATTATTAATTTTTTTTCTAAACTTCAATTTTAAAGCGTTCCATCGGTGCTATTCGATCTTAATACAACAACCGGAAGTCAATCTGATCGATGTGGAGCAAAATTGGACCAAATCGAAGAAAAAAAAAAGTTGACAAACATCTCCCTGTTAAAAAAAAATTCTATAATTAAAAATTTTTTTTTTCTAAAATTCAATTTTAAAACGTTCCGTCGGTGCTATTCGATCTTAATACAACAACCGGAAGTCAATCTGATCGATGTGGAGCAAAATTGGACCAAATCGAAGAAAAAAAAAATTGACAAACAACTCCCTGTTAAAAAAAAATTCTATAATTAAAAATTTTTTTTTTCTAAAATTCAATTTTAAAACGTTCCGTCGGTGCTATTCGATCTTAATACAACAACCGGAAGTCAATCTGATCGATGTGGAGCAAACTTGGACCAAATCGAAGAAAAAAAATGTGACAAACATCTCCCTGTTAACAAAATTCTATTATTAATTTTTTTTCTAAACTTCACTTTTAAAACGTTCCATCGGTGCTATTCGATCTTAATACAACAACCGGAAGTCAATCTGATCGATGTGGAGCAAACTTGGACCGAATCGAAGAAAAAAAATGTGACAAACATCTCCCTGTTAACAAAATTCTATTATTAATTTTTTTTCTAAACTTCAATTTTAAAACGTTCCATCGGTGCTATTCGATCTTAATACAACAACCGGAAGTCAATCTGATCGATGTGGGGCAAAATTGGACCAAATCGAAGAAAAAAAAAATTTGACAAACATCTCCCTGTTAAAAAAAATTCAACAATTAAAAATTTTTTTTTTCTAAAATTCAATTTTAAAACGTTCTGTCGGTGCTATTCGATCTTAATACAACAACCGGAAGTCAATCTGATCGATGTGGAGCAAACTTGGACCGAATCGAAGAAAAAAAATGTGACAAACATCTCCCTGTTAACAAAATTCTATTATTAATTTTTTTTCTAAACTTCAATTTTAAAACGTTCCATCGGTGCTATTCGATCTTAATACAACAACCGGAAGTCAATCTGATCGATGTGGGGCAAAATTGGACCAAATCGAAGAAAAAAAAAATTTGACAAACATCTCCCTGTTAAAAAAATTCTATAATTAAAAATTTTTTTTTCTAAAATTCAATTTTAAAACGTTCCGTCGGTGCTATTTGTCTTAATACAACAACCGGAAGTCAATCTGATCGATGAGAAGCAAAATTGGACCAAATCGAAGAAAAAAAAATTGACAAACATCTCCCTGTTAAAAAAAATTCTATAATTAAAAAATTTTTTTTTTCTCAAATTCAATTTTAAAACGTTCCATCGGTGCTATTCGATCTTAGTACAACAACCGGAAGTCAATCTGATCGATGTGGAGCAAAATTGGACCAAATCGAAGAAAAAAAAATTTGACAAACAAAATTCTATTATTAATTTTTTTTCTAAACTTCAATTTTAAAACGTTCCATCGGTGCTATTCGATCTTAATACAACAACCGGAAGTCAATCTGATCGATGTGGAGCAAAATTGGACCAAATCGAAGAAAAAAAAAAGTTGACAAACATCTCCCTGTTAAAAAAAATTCTATAATTAAAAATTTTTTTTTCTAAAATTCAATTTTAAAACGTTCCGTCGGTGCTATTCGATCTTAATACAACAACCGGAAGTCAATCTGATCGATGTGGAGCAAAATTGGACCAAATCGAAGAAAAAAAAAATTGACAAACAACTCCCTGTTAACAAAATTCTATTATTAATTTTTTTTTCTAAACTTCACTTTTAAACCGTTCCATCGGTGCTATTCGATCTTAATACAACAACCGGAAGTCAATCTGATCGATGTGGAGCAAACTTGGACCGAATCGAAGAAAAAAAATGTGACAAACATCTCCCTGTTAACAAAATTCTATTATTAATTTTTTTTCTAAACTTCAATTTTAAAACGTTCCATCGGTGCTATTCGATCTTAATACAACAACCGGAAGTCAATCGATCGATGTGGGGCAAAATTGGACCAAATCGAAGAAAAAAAAAATTTGACAAACATCTCCCTGTTAAAAAAAATTCAACAATTAAAAATTTTTTTTTTCTAAAATTCATTTTTAAAACGTTCCGTCGGTGCTATTCGATCTTAATACAACAACCGGAAGTCAATCTGATCGATGTGGAGCAAAATTGGACCAAATCGAAGAAAAAAAATGTGACAAACATCTCCCTGTTAACAAAATTCTATTATTAATTTTTTTTTCTAAACTTCAATTTTAAAACGTTCCATCGGTGCTATTCTATCTTAATACAACAACCGGAAGTCAATCTGATCGATGTGGAGCAAAATTGGACCAAATCGAAGAAAAAAAAAAGTTGACAAACATCTCCCAGTTAAAAAAAATTCTATAATTAAAAAATTTTTTTTTCTAAAATTCAATCTTAAAACGTTCCGTCGGTGCTATTCGATCTTAATACAACAACCGGAAGTCAATCTGATCGATGTGGAGCAAACTTGGACCGAATCGAAGAAATCAAATGTGACAAACATCTCCCTGTTAACAAAATTCTATTATTAATTTTTTTTCTAAACTTCACTTTTAAAACGTTCCATCGGTGCTATTCGATCTTAATACAACAACCGGAAGTCAATCTGATCGATGTGGAGCAAACTTGGACCGAATCGAAGAAAAAAAATGTGACAAACATCTCCCTGTTAACAAAATTCTATTATTAATTTTTTTTCTAAACTTCAATTTTAAAACGTTCCATCGGTGCTATTCGATCTTAATACAACAACCGGAAGTCAATCTGATCGATGTGGGGCAAAATTGGACCAAATCGAAGAAAAAAAAAATTTGACAAACATCTCCCTGTTAAAAAAAATTCAACAATTAAAAATTTTTTTTTTCTAAAATTCAATTTTAAAACGTTCCGTCGGTGCTATTCGATCTTAATACAACAACCGGAAGTCAATCTGATCGATGTGGAGCAAACTTGGACCGAATCGAAGAAAAAAAATGTGACAAACATCTCCCTGTTAACAAAATTCTATTATTAATTTTTTTTCTAAACTTCAATTTTAAAACGTTCCATCGGTGCTATTCGATCTTAATACAACAACCGGAAGTCAATCTGATCGATGTGGAGCAAACTTGGACCGAATCGAAGAAAAAAAATGTGACAAACATCTCCCTGTTAACAAAATTCTATTATTAATTTTATTTCTAAACTTCAATTTTAAAACGTTCCATCGGTGCTATTCGATCTTAATACAACAACCGGAAGTCAATCTGGTCAATGTGGGGCAAAATTGGACCAAATCGAAGAAAAAAAAAATTGATAAACATCTCCCTGTTAAAAAAAAATTCTATAATTAAAATTTTTTTTTTTCTAAAATTCAATTTTAAAACGTTCCGTCGGTGCTACTCGATCTTAATACAACAACCGGAAGTCAATCTGATCGATGTGGAGCAAACTTGGACCGAATCGAAGAAAAAAAATGTGACAAACATCTCCCTGTTAACAAAATTCTATTATTAATTTTTTTTTCTAAACTTCAATTTTAAAACGTTCCATCGGTGCTATTCGATCTTAATACAACAACCGGAAGTCAATCTGATCGATGTGGGGCAAAATTGGACCAAATCGAAGAAAAAAAAAATTGACAAACATCTCCCTGTTAAAAAAAATTCTATAATAAAAAATTTTTTTTTTCTAAAATTCAATTTTAAAACGTTCCGTCGGTGCTATTTAATCTTAATACAACAACCGGAAGTCAATCTGATCGATGAGAAGCAAAATTGGACCAAATCGAAGAAAAAAAATTGACAAACATCCCCCTGTTAAAAAAAATTCTATAATTAAAAAATTTTTTTTTTTCTAAAATTCAATTTTAAAACGTTCCGTCGGTGCTATTCGATCTTAATACAACAACCGGAAGTCAATCTGATCGATGTGGAGCAAAATTGGACCAAATCGAAGAAAAAAAAATTTGACAAACAAAATTCTATTATTAATTTTTTTTCTAAACTTCAATTTTAAAGCGTTCCATCGGTGCTATTCGATCTTAATACAACAACCGGAAGTCAATCTGATCGATGTGGAGCAAAATTGGACCAAATCGAAGAAAAAAAAAAGTTGACAAACATCTCCCTGTTAAAAAAAAATTCTATAATTAAAAATTTTTTTTTTCTAAAATTCAATTTTAAAACGTTCCGTCGGTGCTATTCGATCTTAATACAACAACCGGAAGTCAATCTGATCGATGTGGGGCAAAATTGGACCAAATCGAAGAAAAAAAAAATTTGACAAACATCTCCCTGTTAAAAAAAATTCAACAATTAAAAATTTTTTTTTTCTAAAATTCAATTTTAAAACGTTCTGTCGGTGCTATTCGATCTTAATACAACAACCGGAAGTCAATCTGATCGATGTGGAGCAAACTTGGACCGAATCGAAGAAAAAAAATGTGACAAACATCTCCAACAGGGAGATGTTTGTCACATTTTTTTTCTTCGATTCGGTCCAAGTTTGCTCCACATCGATCAGATTGACTTCCGGTTGTAGTTTAGAAAAAAAATTAATAATAGAATTTTGTTAACAGAACAAAATTCTATTATTAATTTTTTTTCTAAACTTCAATTTTAAAACGTTCCATCGGTGCTATTCGATCTTAATACAACAACCGGAAGTCAATCTGATCGATGTGGGGCAAAATTGGACCAAATCGAAGAAAAAAAAAATTTGACAAACATCTCCCTGTTAAAAAAATTCTATAATTAAAAATTTTTTTTTCTAAAATTCAATTTTAAAACGTTCCGTCGGTGCTATTTGTCTTAATACAACAACCGGAAGTCAATCTGATCGATGAGAAGCAAAATTGGACCAAATCGAAGAAAAAAAAATTGACAAACATCTCCCTGTTAAAAAAAATTCTATAATTAAAAATTTTTTTTTTTCTCAAATTCAATTTTAAAACGTTCCATCGGTGCTATTCGATCTTAGTACAACAACCGGAAGTCAATCTGATCGATGTGGAGCAAAATTGGACCAAATCGAAGAAAAAAAAATTTGACAAACAAAATTCTATTATTAATTTTTTTTCTAAACTTCAATTTTAAAACGTTCCATCGGTGCTATTCGATCTTAATACAACAACCGGAAGTCAATCTGATCGATGTGGAGCAAAATTGGACCAAATCGAAGAAAAAAAAAAGTTGACAAACATCTCCCTGTTAAAAAAAATTCTATAATTAAAAATTTTTTTTTCTAAAATTCAATTTTAAAACGTTCCGTCGGTGCTATTCGATCTTAATACAACAACCGGAAGTCAATCTGATCGATGTGGAGCAAAATTGGACCAAATCGAAGAAAAAAAAAATTGACAAACAACTCCCTGTTAACAAAATTCTATTATTAATTTTTTTTTCTAAACTTCACTTTTAAAACGTTCCATCGGTGCTATTCGATCTTAATACAACAACCGGAAGTCAATCTGATCGATGTGGAGCAAACTTGGACCGAATCGAAGAAAAAAAATGTGACAAACATCTCCCTGTTAACAAAATTCTATTATTAATTTTTTTTCTAAACTTCAATTTTAAAACGTTCCATCGGTGCTATTCGATCTTAATACAACAACCGGAAGTCAATCGATCGATGTGGGGCAAAATTGGACCAAATCGAAGAAAAAAAAAATTTGACAAACAACTCCCTGTTAAAAAAAATTCAACAATTAAAAATTTTTTTTTTCTAAAATTCATTTTTAAAACGTTCCGTCGGTGCTATTCGATCTTAATACAACAACCGGAAGTCAATCTGATCGATGTGGAGCAAAATTGGACCAAATCGAAGAAAAAAAATGTGACAAACATCTCCCTGTTAACAAAATTCTATTATTAATTTTTTTTTCTAAACTTCAATTTTAAAACGTTCCATCGGTGCTATTCTATCTTAATACAACAACCGGAAGTCAATCTGATCGATGTGGAGCAAAATTGGACCAAATCGAAGAAAAAAAAAAGTTGACAAACATCTCCCAGTTAAAAAAATTCTATAATTAAAAAATTTTTTTTTCTAAAATTCAATCTTAAAACGTTCCGTCGGTGCTATTCGATCTTAATACAACAACCGGAAGTCAATCTGATCGATGTGGAGCAAACTTGGACCGAATCGAAGAAAAAAAATGTGACAAACATCTCCCTGTTAACAAAATTCTATTATTAATTTTATTTCTAAACTTCAATTTTAAAACGTTCCATCGGTGCTGTTCGATCTTAATACAACAACCGGAAGTCAATCTGGTCGATGTGGGGCAAAATTGGACCAAATCGAAGAAAAAAAAAATTGATAAACATCTCCCTGTTAAAAAAAAATTCTATAATTAAAATTTTTTTTTTCTAAAATTCAATTTTAAAACGTTCCGTCGGTGCTATTCGATCTTAATACAACAACCGGAAGTCAATCTGATCGATGTGGAGCAAACTTGGACCGAATCGAAGAAAAAAAATGTGACAAACATCTCCCTGTTAACAAAATTCTATTATTAATTTTTTTTTCTAAACTTCAATTTTAAAACGTTCCATCGGTGCTATTCGATCTTAATACAACAACCGGAAGTCAATCTGATCGATGTGGGGCAAAATTGGACCAAATCGAAGAAAAAAAAAATTGACAAACATCTCCCTGTTAAAAAAAATTCTATAATAAAAAATTTTTTTTTTCTAAAATTCAATTTTAAAACGTTCCGTCGGTGCTATTTAATCTTAATACAACAACCGGAAGTCAATCTGATCGATGAGAAGCAAAATTGGACCAAATCGAAGAAAAAAAATTGACAAACATCCCCCTGTTAAAAAAATTCTATAATTAAAATTTTTTTTTTTTTCGAAAATTCAATTTTAAAACGTTCCATCGGTGCTATTCGATCTTAATACAACAACCGGAAGTCCATCTGATCGATGTGGAGCAAACTTGGACCAAACCGAAGAAAAAAAATGTGACAAACATCTCCCTGTTAACAAAATTCTATTATTAATTTTTTTTTCTAAACTTCAATTTTAAAACGTTCCATCGGTGCTATTCGATCTTAATACAACAACCGGAAGTCAATCTGATCGATGTGGAGCAAAATTGGACCAAATCGAAGAAAAAAAATGTGACAAACATCTCCCTGTTAACAAAATTCTATTATTAATTTTTTTTCTAAACCTCAATTTTAAAACGTTCCATCGGTGCTATTCGATCTTAATACAACAACCGGAAGTCAATCTGATCGATGTGGAGCAAAATTGGACCAAATCGAAGAAAAAAAAAATTGACAAACATCTCCCTGTTAAAAAAAATTCTATAATTAAAAAATTTTTTTTTCTAAAATTCAATTTTAAAACGTTCCGTCGGTGCTATTCGATCTTAATACAACAACCGGAAGTCAATCTGATCGATGTGGAGCAAAATTGGACCAAATCGAAGAAAAAAAATGTGACAAACATCTCCCTGTTAACAAAATTCTATTATTATTTTTTTTTTCTAAACTTCAATTTTAAAACGTTCCATCGGTGCTATTCGATCTTAATACAACAACCGGAAGTCAATCTGATCGATGTGGAGCAAAATTGGACCAAATCGAAGAAAAAAAAAGTTGACAAACATCTCCCTGTTAAAAAAAATTCTATAATTAAAAATTTTTTTTTTCTAAAATTCAATTTTAAAACGTTCCGTCGGTGCTATTCGATCTTAATACAACAACCGGAAGTCAATCTGATCGATGTGGAGCAAAATTGGACCAAATCGAAGAAAAAAAAATTTGACAAACATCTCCCTGTTAAAAAAAATTCTATAATTAAAAATTTTTTTTTTCTAAAATTCAATCTTAAAACGTTCCGTCGGTGCTATTCGATCTTAATACAACAACCGGAAGTCAATCTGATCGATGTGGAGCAAACTTGGACCGAATCGAAGAAAAAAAAATGTGACAAACATCTCCCTGTTAACAAAATTCTATTATTAATTTATTTTCTAAACTTCAATTTTAAAACGTTCCATCGGTGCTATTCGATCTTAATACAACAACCGGAAGTCAATCTGGTCGATGTGGAGCAAAATTGGACCAAATCGAAGAAAAAAAAAATTTGACAAACATCTCCCTGTTAAAAAAAAAATTCTATAATTTAAAATTTTTTTTTTCTAAAATTCAATTTTAAAACGTTCCGTCGGTGCTATTCGATCTTAATACAACAACCGGAAGTCAATCTGATCGATGTGGAGCAAACTTGGACCGAATCGAAGAAAAAAAATGTGACAAACATCTCCCTGTTAACAAAATTCTATTATTAATTTTTTTTCTAAACTTCAATTTTAAAACGTTCCATCGGTGCTATTCGATCTTAATACAACAACCGGAAGTCAATCTGATCGATGTGGGGCAAAATTGGACCAAATCGAAGAAAAAAAAAATTTGACAAACATCTCCCTGTTAAAAAAATTCTATAATTAAAAATTTTTTTTTCTAAAATTCAATTTTAAAACGTTCCGTCGGTGCTATTTGTCTTAATACAACAACCGGAAGTCAATCTGATCGATGAGAAGCAAAATTGGACCAAATCGAAGAAAAAAAAATTGACAAACATCTCCCTGTTAAAAAAAATTCTATAATTAAAAAATTTTTTTTTTCTCAAATTCAATTTTAAAACGTTCCATCGGTGCTATTCGATCTTAGTACAACAACCGGAAGTCAATCTGATCGATGTGGAGCAAAATTGGACCAAATCGAAGAAAAAAAAATTTGACAAACAAAATTCTATTATTAATTTTTTTTCTAAACTTCAATTTTAAAACGTTCCATCGGTGCTATTCGATCTTAATACAACAACCGGAAGTCAATCTGATCGATGTGGAGCAAAATTGGACCAAATCGAAGAAAAAAAAAAGTTGACAAACATCTCCCTGTTAAAAAAAATTCTATAATTAAAAATTTTTTTTTTCTAAAATTCAATTTTAAAACGTTCCGTCGGTGCTATTCGATCTTAATACAACAACCGGAAGTCAATCTGATCGATGTGGAGCAAAATTGGACCAAATCGAAGAAAAAAAAAATTGACAAACAACTCCCTGTTAACAAAATTCTATTATTAATTTTTTTTTCTAAACTTCACTTTTAAAACGTTCCATCGGTGCTATTCGATCTTAATACAACAACCGGAAGTCAATCTGATCGATGTGGAGCAAACTTGGACCGAATCGAAGAAAAAAATGTGACAAACATCTCCCTGTTAACAAAATTCTATTATTAATTTTTTTTCTAAACTTCAATTTTAAAACGTTCCATCGGTGCTATTCGATCTTAATACAACAACCGGAAGTCAATCGATCGATGTGGGGCAAAATTGGACCAAATCGAAGAAAAAAAAAATTTGACAAACATCTCCCTGTTAAAAAAAATTCAACAATTAAAAATTTTTTTTTTCTAAAATTCATTTTTAAAACGTTCCGTCGGTGCTATTCGATCTTAATACAACAACCGGAAGTCAATCTGATCGATGTGGAGCAAAATTGGACCAAATCGAAGAAAAAAAATGTGACAAACATCTCCCTGTTAACAAAATTCTATTATTATTTTTTTTTTCTAAACTTCAATTTTAAAACGTTCCATCGGTGCTATTCTATCTTAATACAACAACCGGAAGTCAATCTGATCGATGTGGAGCAAAATTGGACCAAATCGAAGAAAAAAAAAAGTTGACAAACATCTCCCAGTTAAAAAAAATTCTATAATTAAAAAATTTTTTTTTCTAAAATTCAATCTTAAAACTGTCCGTCGGTGCTATTCGATCTTAATACAACAACCGGAAGTCAATCTGATCGATGTGGAGCAAACTTGGACCGAATCGAAGAAAAAAAATGTGACAAACATCTCCCTGTTAACAAAATTCTATTATTAATTTTATTTCTAAACTTCAATTTTAAAACGTTCCATCGGTGCTATTCGATCTTAATACAACAACCGGAAGTCAATCTGGTCGATGTGGGGCAAAATTGGACCAAATCGAAGAAAAAAAAAATTGATAAACATCTCCCTGTTAAAAAAAATTCTATAATTAAAAATTTTTTTTTTCTAAAATTCAATTTTAAAACGTTCCGTCGGTGCTATTCGATCTTAATACAACAACCGGAAGTCAATCTGATCGATGTGGGGCAAAATTGGACCAAATCGAAGAAAAAAAAAATTGACAAACATCTCCCTGTTAAAAAAAATTCTATAATAAAAAATTTTTTTTTTCTAAAATTCAATTTTAAAACGTTCCGTCGGTGCTATTTAATCTTAATACAACAACCGGAAGTCAATCTGATCGATGAGAAGCAAAATTGGACCAAATCGAAGAAAAAAAATTGACAAACATCCCCCTGTTAAAAAAATTCTATAATTAAAATTTTTTTTTTTTTCGAAAATTCAATTTTAAAACGTTCCATCGGTGCTATTCGATCTTAATACAACAACCGGAAGTCCATCTGATCGATGTGGAGCAAACTTGGACCAAACCGAAGAAAAAAAATGTGACAAACATCTCCCTGTTAACAAAATTCTATTATTAATTTTTTTTTCTAAACTTCAATTTTAAAACGTTCCATCGGTGCTATTCGATCTTAATACAACAACCGGAAGTCAATCTGATCGATGTGGAGCAAAATTGGACCAAATCGAAGAAAAAAAATGTGACAAACATCTCCCTGTTAACAAAATTCTATTATTAATTTTTTTTCTAAACCTCAATTTTAAAACGTTCCATCGGTGCTATTCGATCTTAATACAACAACCGGAAGTCAATCTGATCGATGTGGAGCAAAATTGGACCAAATCGAAGAAAAAAAAAATTGACAAACATCTCCCTGTTAAAAAAAATTCTATAATTAAAAAATTTTTTTTTCTAAAATTCAATTTTAAAACGTTCCGTCGGTGCTATTCGATCTTAATACAACAACCGGAAGTCAATCTGATCGATGTGGAGCAAAATTGGACCAAATCGAAGAAAAAAAATGTGACAAACATCTCCCTGTTAACAAAATTCTATTATTATTTTTTTTTTTCTAAACTTCAATTTTAAAACGTTCCATCGGTGCTATTCGATCTTAATACAACAACCGGAAGTCAATCTGATCGATGTGGAGCAAAATTGGACCAAATCGAAGAAAAAAAAAGTTGACAAACATCTCCCTGTTAAAAAAAATTCTATAATTAAAAATTTTTTTTTTCTAAAATTCAATTTTAAAACGTTCCGTCGGTGCTATTCGATCTTAATACAACAACCGGAAGTCAATCTGATCGATGTGGAGCAAAATTGGACCAAATCGAAGAAAAAAAAATTTGACAAACATCTCCCTGTTAAAAAAAATTCTATAATTAAAAATTTTTTTTTTCTAAAATTCAATCTTAAAACGTTCCGTCGGTGCTATTCGATCTTAATACAACAACCGGAAGTCAATCTGATCGATGTGGAGCAAACTTGGACCGAATCGAAGAAAAAAAAATGTGACAAACATCTCCCTGTTAACAAAATTCTATTATTAATTTATTTTCTAAACTTCAATTTTAAAACGTTCCATCGGTGCTATTCGATCTTAATACAACAACCGGAAGTCAATCTGGTCGATGTGGAGCAAAATTGGACCAAATCGAAGAAAAAAAAAATTTGACAAACATCTCCCTGTTAAAAAAAAAATTCTATAATTTAAAATTTTTTTTTTCTAAAATTCAATTTTAAAACGTTCCGTCGGTGCTATTCGATCTTAATACAACAACCGGAAGTCAATCTGATCGATGTGGAGCAAACTTGGACCGAATCGAAGAAAAAAAATGTGACAAACATCTCCCTGTTAACAAAATTCTATTATTAATTTTTTTTCTAAACTTCAATTTTAAAACGTTCCATCGGTGCTATTCGATCTTAATACAACAACCGGAAGTCAATCTGATCGATGTGGGGCAAAATTGGACCAAATCGAAGAAAAAAAAAATTTGACAAACATCTCCCTGTTAAAAAAATTCTATAATTAAAAATTTTTTTTTCTAAAATTCAATTTTAAAACGTTCCGTCGGTGCTATTTGTCTTAATACAACAACCGGAAGTCAATCTGATCGATGAGAAGCAAAATTGGACCAAATCGAAGAAAAAAAAATTGACAAACATCTCCCTGTTAAAAAAAATTCTATAATTAAAAAATTTTTTTTTTCTCAAATTCAATTTTAAAACGTTCCATCGGTGCTATTCGATCTTAGTACAACAACCGGAAGTCAATCTGATCGATGTGGAGCAAAATTGGACCAAATCGAAGAAAAAAAAATTTGACAAACAAAATTCTATTATTAATTTTTTTTCTAAACTTCAATTTTAAAACGTTCCATCGGTGCTATTCGATCTTAATACAACAACCGGAAGTCAATCTGATCGATGTGGAGCAAAATTGGACCAAATCGAAGAAAAAAAAAAGTTGACAAACATCTCCCTGTTAAAAAAAATTCTATAATTAAAAATTTTTTTTTTCTAAAATTCAATTTTAAAACGTTCCGTCGGTGCTATTCGATCTTAATACAACAACCGGAAGTCAATCTGATCGATGTGGAGCAAAATTGGACCAAATCGAAGAAAAAAAAAATTGACAAACAACTCCCTGTTAACAAAATTCTATTATTAATTTTTTTTTCTAAACTTCACTTTTAAAACGTTCCATCGGTGCTATTCGATCTTAATACAACAACCGGAAGTCAATCTGATCGATGTGGAGCAAACTTGGACCGAATCGAAGAAAAAAATGTGACAAACATCTCCCTGTTAACAAAATTCTATTATTAATTTTTTTTCTAAACTTCAATTTTAAAACGTTCCATCGGTGCTATTCGATCTTAATACAACAACCGGAAGTCAATCGATCGATGTGGGGCAAAATTGGACCAAATCGAAGAAAAAAAAAATTTGACAAACATCTCCCTGTTAAAAAAAATTCAACAATTAAAAATTTTTTTTTTCTAAAATTCATTTTTAAAACGTTCCGTCGGTGCTATTCGATCTTAATACAACAACCGGAAGTCAATCTGATCGATGTGGAGCAAAATTGGACCAAATCGAAGAAAAAAAATGTGACAAACATCTCCCTGTTAACAAAATTCTATTATTATTTTTTTTTTCTAAACTTCAATTTTAAAACGTTCCATCGGTGCTATTCTATCTTAATACAACAACCGGAAGTCAATCTGATCGATGTGGAGCAAAATTGGACCAAATCGAAGAAAAAAAAAAGTTGACAAACATCTCCCAGTTAAAAAAAATTCTATAATTAAAAAATTTTTTTTTCTAAAATTCAATCTTAAAACTGTCCGTCGGTGCTATTCGATCTTAATACAACAACCGGAAGTCAATCTGATCGATGTGGAGCAAACTTGGACCGAATCGAAGAAAAAAAATGTGACAAACATCTCCCTGTTAACAAAATTCTATTATTAATTTTATTTCTAAACTTCAATTTTAAAACGTTCCATCGGTGCTATTCGATCTTAATACAACAACCGGAAGTCAATCTGGTCGATGTGGGGCAAAATTGGACCAAATCGAAGAAAAAAAAAATTGATAAACATCTCCCTGTTAAAAAAAATTCTATAATTAAAAATTTTTTTTTTCTAAAATTCAATTTTAAAACGTTCCGTCGGTGCTATTCGATCTTAATACAACAACCGGAAGTCAATCTGATCGATGTGGAGCAAACTTGGACCGAATCGAAGAAAAAAAATGTGACAAACATCTCCCTGTTAACAAAATTCTATTATTAATTTTTTTTTCTAAACTTCAATTTTAAAACGTTCCATCGGTGCTATTCGATCTTAATACAACAACCGGAAGTCAATCTGATCGATGTGGGGCAAAATTGGACCAAATCGAAGAAAAAAAAAATTGACAAACATCTCCCTGTTAAAAAAAATTCTATAATAAAAAATTTTTTTTTTCTAAAATTCAATTTTAAAACGTTCCGTCGGTGCTATTTAATCTTAATACAACAACCGGAAGTCAATCTGATCGATGAGAAGCAAAATTGGACCAAATCGAAGAAAAAAAATTGACAAACATCCCCCTGTTAAAAAAATTCTATAATTAAAATTTTTTTTTTTTTCGAAAATTCAATTTTAAAACGTTCCATCGGTGCTATTCGATCTTAATACAACAACCGGAAGTCCATCTGATCGATGTGGAGCAAACTTGGACCAAACCGAAGAAAAAAAATGTGACAAACATCTCCCTGTTAACAAAATTCTATTATTAATTTTTTTTTCTAAACTTCAATTTTAAAACGTTCCATCGGTGCTATTCGATCTTAATACAACAACCGGAAGTCAATCTGATCGATGTGGAGCAAAATTGGACCAAATCGAAGAAAAAAAATGTGACAAACATCTCCCTGTTAACAAAATTCTATTATTAATTTTTTTTCTAAACCTCAATTTTAAAACGTTCCATCGGTGCTATTCGATCTTAATACAACAACCGGAAGTCAATCTGATCGATGTGGAGCAAAATTGGACCAAATCGAAGAAAAAAAAAATTGACAAACATCTCCCTGTTAAAAAAAAATTCTATAATTAAAAATTTTTTTTTTCTAAAATTCAATTTTAAAACGTTCCGTCGGTGCTATTCGATCTTAATACAACAACCGGAAGTCAATCTGATCGATGTGGAGCAAAATTGGACCAAATCGAAGAAAAAAAATGTGACAAACATCTCCCTGTTAACAAAATTCTATTATTATTTTTTTTTTCTAAACTTCAATTTTAAAACGTTCCATCGGTGCTATTCGATCTTAATACAACAACCGGAAGTCAATCTGATCGATGTGGAGCAAAATTGGACCAAATCGAAGAAAAAAAAAGTTGACAAACATCTCCCTGTTAAAAAAAATTCTATAATTAAAATTTTTTTTTTTCTAAAATTCAATTTTAAAACGTTCCGTCGGTGCTATTCGATCTTAATACAACAACCGGAAGTCAATCTGATCGATGTGGAGCAAAATTGGACCAAATCGAAGAAAAAAAAATTTGACAAACATCTCCCTGTTAAAAAAAATTCTATAATTAAAAATTTTTTTTTTCTAAAATTCAATCTTAAAACGTTCCGTCGGTGCTATTCGATCTTAATACAACAACCGGAAGTCAATCTGATCGATGTGGAGCAAACTTGGACCGAATCGAAGAAAAAAAAATGTGACAAACATCTCCCTGTTAACAAAATTCTATTATTAATTTATTTTCTAAACTTCAATTTTAAAACGTTCCATCGGTGCTATTCGATCTTAATACAACAACCGGAAGTCAATCTGGTCGATGTGGAGCAAAATTGGACCAAATCGAAGAAAAAAAAAATTTGACAAACATCTCCCTGTTAAAAAAAAATTCTATAATTTAAAATTTTTTTTTTCTAAAATTCAATTTTAAAACGTTCCGTCGGTGCTATTCGATCTTAATACAACAACCGGAAGTCAATCTGATCGATGTGGAGCAAACTTGGACCGAATCGAAGAAAAAAAATGTGACAAACATCTCCCTGTTAACAAAATTCTATTATTAATTTTTTTTCTAAACTTCAATTTTAAAACGTTCCATCGGTGCTATTCGATCTTAATACAACAACCGGAAGTCAATCTGATCGATGTGGAGCAAAATTGGACCAAATCGAAGAAAAAAAATGTGACAAACATCTCCCTGTTAACAAAATTCTATTATTAATTTTTTTTCTAAACTTCAATTTTAAAACGTTCCATCGGTGCTATTCGATCTTAATACAACAACCGGAAGTCAATCTGATCGATGTGGTGGAGCAAAATTGGACCAAATCGAAGAAAAAAAAATG
>CAXIES010000683.1:0-19751 GCA_964023965.1 Melinopterus prodromus | reverse complement strand
TTTTTTACCCGGAGTTTTAGTTGGGTTCGTATTTTTACCCGGAGTTTTAGTTGGGTTCGTATTCTTTACCCGGACTTTTTAGTTGGGTTAGTATTTTTGCCAGGAGTTTTAGTTGGGTTCTAAATGTTACCCGGACTTTTTTGTTTGGTTCGTATTTTTTACCCGGAGTTTTAGTTGGGTTCGTAATTTTACCCGCACTTTTTAGTTGGGTTCGTAATTTTACCCGGAGTTTTAGTTGGGTTCGTAATTTTACCCGGAGTTTTAGTTGGGTTCGTAATTTTACCCGGAGTTTTAGTTGGGTTCGTAATTTTACCCGGAGTTTTACTTGGGTTCGTAATTTTACCCGGACTTTTTAGTTGGGTTCGTATTTTTTACCCGGACTTTTAGTTGGGTTCGTAATTTTACCCGGAGTTTTAGTTGGGTTCGTAATTTTACCCGGAGTTTTAGTTGGGTTCGTAATTTTACCCGGAGTCTTGAGTTACCCGGACTTTTTAGTTGGGTTCGTATTTTTACCCGGACTTTTAGTTGGGTTCGTAATTTTACCCGGAGTTTTAGTTGGGTTCGTAATTTTACCCGGAGTTTTAGTTGGGTTCGTAATTTTACCCGGAGTTTTAGTTGGGTTCGAATTTTTTACCCGGAGTTTTAGTTGGGTTCGTATTTTTTACCCGGAGTTTTAGTTGGGTTCGTATTTTTACCCGGAGTTTTAGTTGGGTTGGTAATTTTACCCGGAGTTTTAGTTGGGTTCATATTTTTTACCCGGAGTTTTAGTTGGGTTCGTATTTTTACCCGGAGTTTTAGTTGGGTTCGTATTTTTACCCGGAGTTTTAGTTGGGTTCGTATTTTTTACCCGGACTTTTTAGTTGGGTTAGTATTTTTGCCCGGAGTTTTAGGTGGGTTCGTATTTTTTACCCGGACTTTTAGTTGGGTTCGTAATTTTACCCGGAGTTTTAGTTGGGTTCGTAATTTTACCCGGAGTTTCACTTGGGTTCGTAATTTTACCCGGACTTTTTAGTTGGGTTCATATTTTTTACCCGGACTTTTAGTTGGGTTCGTAATTTTACCCGGACTTTTTAGTTGGGTTCGTATTTTTTACCCGGACTTTTAGTTGGGTTCGTAATTTTACCCGGAATTTTAGTTAGGTTCGTAATTTTACCCGGAGTTTTACTTGGGTTCGTAATTTTACCCGGACTTTTTAGTTGGGTTCGTATTTTTTACCCGGAGTTTTAGTTGGGTTCGTATTTTTACCCGGAGTTTTAGTTGGGTTCGTATTTTTACCCGGAGTTTTAGTTGGGTTCGTATTTTTTACCCGGACTTTTTAGTTGGGTTAGTATTTTTGCCCGGAGTTTTAGTTGGGTTCGTATTTTTTTACCCGGAGTTTTAGTTGGGTTCTAAATGTTACCCGGACTTTTTGTTTGGTTCGTATTTTTTACCCGGAGTTTTAGTTGGGTTCGTAATTTTACCCGGACTTTTTAGTTGGGTTCGTAATTTTACCCGGAGTTTTAGTTGGGTTCGTAATTTTACCCCGAGTTTTAGTTGGGTTCGTAATTTTACCCGGAGTTTTAGTTGGGTTCGTAATTTTACCCGGAGTTTTAGTTGGGTTCGTAATTTTACCCGGACTTTTTAGTTGGGTTCGTATTTTTTACCCGGACTTTTAGTTGGGTTCGTAATTTTACCCGGAGTTTTAGTTGGGTTCGTAATTTTACCCGGAGTTTTAGTTGAGTTCGTAATTTTACCCGGAGTTTTAGTTGGGTTCGTAATTTTACCCGGACTTTTTATTTGGGTTCGTAATTTTACCCGGTCTTTTTAGTTGGGTTCGTAATTTTACCCGGAGTTTTAGTTGGGTTCGTAATTTTACCCGGAGTTTTACTTGGGTTCGTAATTTTACCCGGACTTTTTAGTTGGGTTCGTATTTTTTACCCGGACTTTTAGTTGGGTTCGTAATTTTACCCTGACTTTTTAGTTGGGTTCGTATTTTTTACCCGGACTTTTAGTTGGGTTCGTAATTTTACCCGGAGTTTTAGTTGGGTTCGTAATTTTACCCGGAGTTTCACTTGGCTTCGTAATTTTACCCGGACTTTTTAGTTGGGTTCGTATTTTTTACCCGGACTTTTAGTTGGGTTCGTAATTTTACCCGGACTTTTTAGTTGGGTTCGTATTTTTTACCCGGACTTTTAGTTGGGTTCGTAATTTTACCCGGAGTTTTAGTTGGGTTCGTAATTTTAC
Organism: Melinopterus prodromus; assembly: GCA_964023965.1. NCBI lineage: Eukaryota > Metazoa > Arthropoda > Insecta > Coleoptera > Scarabaeidae > Melinopterus > Melinopterus prodromus. The sequence continues at coordinate 17,528 of CAXIES010000683.1, read as the reverse complement.
CCGGAGTTTTACTTGGGTTCGTAATTTTACCCGGACTTTTTAGTTGGGTTCGTATTTTTTACCCGGAGTTTTAGTTGGGTTCGTAATTTTACCCGGACGTTTTAGTTGGGTTCGTATTTTTTACCCGGACTTTTAGTTGGTTCGTAATTTTACCCGGAGTTTTAGTTGGGTTCGTATTTTTTACCCGGAGTTTTAATTGGGTTCGTATCTTTTACCCGGAGTTTTAGTTGGGTTCGTATTTTTACCCGGAGTTTTAGTTGTGTTGGTAATTTTACCCGGAGTTTTAGTTGGGTTCATATTTTTTACCGGACTTTTTAGTTGGGTTCGTATTTTTTACCCGGAGTTTTAGGTGGGTTCGTATTTTTTACCCGGAGTTTTAGTTGGGTTCGTATTTTTACCCGGAGTTTTAGTTGGGTTCGTATTTTTTACCCGGAGTTTTAGTTGGGTTCGTATTTTTTACCCGGAGTTTTAGTTGGGTTCGTATTTTTACCCGGAGTTTTAGTTGGGTTCGTATTTTTACCCGGAGTTTTAGTTGGGTTCGTATTTTTTACCCGGAGTTTTAGTTGGGTTCGTAGTTTTACCCGGAGTTTTAGTTGGGTTCGTATTTTTACCCGGAGTTTTAGTTGGGTTCGTATTTTTTACCCGGACTTTTTAGTTGGGTTAGTATTTTTGCCCGGAGTTTTAGTTGGGTTCGTATTTTTTACCCGGAGTTTTAGTTGGGTTCTAAATGTTACCCGGACTTTTTTGTTTGGTTCGTATTTTTTACCCGGAGTTTTAGTTGGGTTCGTAATTTTACCCGCACTTTTTAGTTGGGTTCGTAATTTTACCCGGAGTTTTAGTTGGGTTCGTAATTTGACCCGGAGTTTTAGTTGGATTCGTAATTTTACCCGGAGTTTTACTTGGGTTCGTAATTTTACCCGGACTTTTTAGTTGGGTTCGTATTTTTTACCCGGAGTTTTACTTGGGTTCGTAATTTTACCCGGACTTTTTAGTTGGGTTCGTATTTTTTACCCGGACTTTTAGTTGGGTTCGTAATTTTACCCGGAGTTTTAGTTGGGTTCGTAATTTTACCCGGAGTTTTTGTTGGGTTCGTAATTTTACCCGGAGTCTTGAGTTACCCGGACTTTTTAGTTGGGTTCGTATTTTTACCCGGACTTTTAGTTGTGTTCGTAATTTTACCCGGAGTTTTAGTTGGGTTCGTAATTTTACCCGGAGTTTTAGTTGGGTTCATAATTTTACCCGGAGTTTTAGTTGGGTTCGAATTTTTTACACGGAGTTTTAGTTGGGTTCGTATTTTTTACCCGGAGTTTTAGTTGGGTTCGTATTTTTACCCGGAGTTTTAGTTGTGTTGGCAATTTTACCCGGAGTTTTAGTTGGGTTCACATTTTTTACCCGGAGTTTTAGTTGGGTTCGTATTTTTTACCCGGACTTTTAGTTGAGTTCGTAATTTTACCCGGAGTTTTAGTTGGGTTCGTAATTTTACCCGGAGTTTCACTTGGGTTCGTAATTTTACCCGGACTTTTTAGTTGGGTTCGTATTTTTTACCCGGACTTTTAGTTGGGTTCGTAATTTTACACGGACTTTTTAGTTGGGTTCGTATTTTTTACCCGGACTTTTAGTTGGGTTCGTAATTTTACCCGGAGTTTTAGTTAGGTTCATAATTTTACCCGGAGTTTTACTTGGGTTCGTAATTTTACCCGGACTTTTTAGTTGGGTTCGTATTTTTTACCCGGAGTTTTAGTTGGGTTCGTATTTTTACCCGGAGTTTTAGTTGGGTTCGTATTTTTACCCGGAGTTTTAGTTGGGTTCTAAATGTTACCCGGACTTTTTGTTTGGTTCGTATTTTTTACTCGGAGTTTTAGTTGGGTTCGTAACTTTACCCGGACTTTTTAGTTGGGTTCGTAATTTTACCCGGAGTTTTAGTTGGGTTCGTAATTTTACCCCGAGTTTTAGTTGGGTTCGTAATTTTACCCGGAGTTTTAGTTGGGTTCGTAATTTTACCCGGAGTTTTAGTTGGGTTCGTAATTTTACCCGGACTTTTTAGTTGGGTTCGTATTTTTTTACCCGGACTTTTAGTTGGGTTCGTAATTTTACCCGGAGTTTTAGTTGGGTTCGTAATTTTACCCGGAGTTTTAGTTGAGTTCGTAATTTTACCCGGAGTTTTAGTTGGGTTCGTAATTTTACCCGGACTTTTTATTTGGGTTCGTAATTTTACCCGGTCTTTTTGGTTGGGTTCGTAATTTTACCCGGAGTTTTAGTTGGGTTCGTAATTTTACCCGGAGTTTTACTTGGGTTCGTAATTTTACCCGGACTTTTTAGTTGGGTTCGTATTTTTTACCCGGACTTTTAGTTGGGTTCGTAATTTTACCCGGACTTTTTAGTTGGGTTCGTATTTTTTACCCGGACTTTTTAGTTGGGTTCGTATTTTTTACCCGGACTTTTTAGTTGGGTTCGTATTTTTTACCCGGAGTTTTAGTTGGGTTCGTAATTTTACCCGGAGTTTTACTTGGGTTCGTAATTTTACCCGGACTTTTTAGTTGGGTTCGTATTTTTTACCCGGAGTTTTAGTTGGGTTCGTAATTTTACCCCTACGTTTTAGTTGGGTTCGTATTTTTTATCCGGACTTTTAGTTGGGTTCGTAATTTTACCCGGAGTTTTAGTTGGGTTCGTATTTTTTACCCGGAGTTTTAATTGGGTTCGTATCTTTTACCCGGAGTTTTAGTTGGGTTCGTATTTTTACCCGGAGTTTTAGTTGTGTTGGTAATTTTACCCGGAGTTTTAGTTGGGTTCATATTTTTTACCCGGACTTTTAGTTGGGTTCGTAATTTTACCCGGAGTTTTAGTTGAGTTCGTAATTTTACCCGAAGTTTTAGTTGAGTTCGTAATTTTACCCGGAGTTTTAGTTGGGTTCGTAATTTTACCCGGACTTTTTATTTGGGTTCGTAATTTTACCCGGTCTTTTTAGTTGGGTTCGTAATTTTACCCGGAGTTTTAGTTGGGTTCGTAATTTTACCCGGACTTTTTAGTTGGGTTCGTATTTTTTACCCGGACTTTTAGTTGGGTTCGTAATTTTACCCGGACTTTTTAGTTGGGTTCGTATTTATTACCCGGACTTTTAGTTGGGTTCGCAATTTTACCCGGAGTTTTAGTTGGTTCGTAATTTTACCCGGAGTTTCACTTGGGTTCGTAATTTTACCCGGACTTTTCAGTTGGGTTCGTATTTTTTACCCGGACTTTTAGTTGGGTTCGTAATTTTACCCGGACTTTTTAGTTGGGTTCGTATTTTTTACCCGGACTTTTAGTTGGGTTCGTAATTTTACCCGGAGTTTTAGTTGGGTTCGTAATTTTACCCGGAGTTTTAGTTGGGTTCGTAATTTTACCCGGACGTTTTAGTTGGGTTCGTATTTTTTACCCGGACTTTTAGTTGGGTTCGTAATTTTACCCGGTGTTTTAGTTGGGTTCGTATTTTTTACCCGGAGTTTTAATTGGGTTCGTATCTTTTACCCGGAGTTTTAGTTGGGTTCGTATTTTACCCGGAGTTTTAGTTGTGTTGGTAATTTTACCCGGAGTTTTAGTTGGGTTCGTATTTTTTACCGGTCTTTTTAGTTAGGTTCGTATTTTTACCCGGAGTTTTAGGTGGGTTCGTATTTTTTACCCGGAGTTTTAGTTGGGTTCGTATTTTTACCCGGAGTTTTAGTTGGGTTCGTATTTTTACCCGGAGTTTTAGTTGGGTTCGTATTTTTTACCGGAGTTTTAGTTGGGTTCGTATTTTTACCCGGTGTTTTAGTTGGGTTCGTATTTTTACCCGGAGTTTTAGTTGGGTTCGTATTTTTTACCCGGAGTTTTAGTTGGGTTCGTAGTTTTACCCGGAGTTTTAGTTGGGTTCGTATTTTTACCCGGAGTTTTAGTTGGGTTCGTATTTTTTACCCGGACTTTTTAGTTGGGTTAGTATTTTTGCCGGAGTTTTAGTTGGGTTCGTATTTTTTACCCGGAGTTTTAGTTGGGTTCTAAATGTTACCCGGACTTTTTTGTTTGGTTCGTATTTTTTACCCGGAGTTTTAGTTGGGTTCGTAATTTTACCCGCACTTTTTAGTTGGGTTCGTAATTTTACCCGGAGTTTTAGTTGGGTTCGTAATTTGACCCGGAGTTTTAGTTGGGTTCGTAATTTTGCCCGGAGTTTTAGTTGGGTTCGTAATTTTACCCGGAGTTTTACTTGGGTTCGTAATTTTACCCGGACTTTTTAGTTGGGTTCGTATTTTTTACCCGGACTTTTAGTTGGGTTCGTAATTTTACCCGGAGTTTTAGTTGGGTTCGTAATCTTACCCGGAGTTTTTGTTGGGTTCGTAATTTTACCCGGAGTCTTGAGTTACCCGACTTTTTAGTTGGGTTCGTATTTTTACCCGGACTTTTAGTTGGGTTCGTAATTTTACCCGGAGTTTTAGTTGGGTTCGTAATTTTACCCGGAGTTTTAGTTGGGTTCGTAATTTTACCCGGAGTTTCAGTTGGGTTCGAATTTTTTACCCGGAGTATTAGTTGGGTTCGTATTTTTTACCCGGAGTTTTAGTTGGGTTCGTATTTTTACCCGGAGTTTTAGTTGTGTTGGTAATTTTACGCGGAGTTTTAGTTGGGTTCATATTTTTTACCCGGAGTTTTAGTTGGGTTCGTATTTTTTACCCGGACTTTTAGTTGGGTTCGTAATTTTACCCGGAGTTTTAGTTGGGTTCGTAATTTTACCCGGAGTTTCACTTGGGTTCGTAATTTTACCCGGACTTTTTAGTTGGGTTCGTATTTTTTACCCGGACTTTTAGTTGGGTTCGTAATTTTACACGGACTTTTTAGTTGGGTTCGTATTTTTTACCCGGACTTTTAGTTGGGTTCGTAATTTTACCCGCAGTTTTAGTTAGGTACATAATTTTACCCGGAGTTTTACTTGGGTTCGTAATTTTACCCGGACTTTTTAGTTGGGTTCGTATTTTTTACCCGGAGTTTTAGTTGGATTCGTATTTTTACCCGGAGTTTTAGTTGGGTTCGTATTTTTACCCGGAGTTTTAGTTGGGTTCGTATTTTTTACCCGGACTTTTTAGTTGGGTTAGTATTTTTGCCCGGAGTTTTAGTTGGGTTCGTATTTTTTTACCCGGAGTTTTAGTTGGGTTCTAAATGTTACCCGGACTTTTTGTTTGGTTCGTATTTTTTACCCGGAGTTTTAGTTGGGTTCGTAATTTTACCCGGACTTTTTAGTTGGGTTCGTAATTTTACCCGGAGTTTTAGTTGGGTTCGTAATTTTACCCCGAGTTTTAATTGGGTTCGTAATTTTACCCGGAGTTTTAGTTGGGTTCGTAATTTTACCCGGAGTTTTAGTTGGGTTCGTAATTTTACCCGGACTTTTTAGTTGGGTTCGTATTTTTTACCCGGACTTTTAGTTGGGTTCGTAATTTTACCCGGAGTTTTAGTTGGGTTCGTAATTCTACCCGGAGTTTTAGTTGAGTTCGTAATTTTACCCGGAGTTTTGGTTGGGTTCGTAATTTTACCCGGACTTTTTATTTGGGTTCGTAATTTTACCCGGTCTTTTTAGTTGGGTTCGTAATTTTACCCGGAGTTTTAGTTGGGTTCGTAATTTTACCCGGAGTTTTACTTGGGTTCGTAATTTTACCCGGACTTTTTAGTTGGGTTCGTATTTTTTACCCGGACTTTTAGTTGGGTTCGTAATTTTACCCGGACATTTTAGTTGGGTTCGTATTTTTTACCCGGACTTTTTAGTTGGGTTCGTATTTTTTACCCGGACTTTTTAGTTGGGTTCGTATTTTTTACCCGGAGTTTTAGTTGGGTTCGTAATTTTACCCGGAGTTTTACTTGGGTTCGTAATTTTACCCGGACTTTTTAGTTGGGTTCGTATTTTTTACCCGGAGTTTTAGTTGGGTTCGCAATTTTACCCGGACGTTTTAGTTGGGTTCGTATTTTTTATCCGGACTTTTAGTTGGGTTCGTAATTTTACCCGGAGTTTTAGTTGGGTTCGTATTTTTTACCCGGAGTTTTAATTGGGTTCGTATCTTTTACCCGGAGTTTTAGTTGGGTTCGTATTTTTACCCGGAGTTTTAGTTGTGTTGGTAATTTTACCCGGAGTTTTAGTTGGGTTCATATTTTTTACCGGACCTTTTAGTTGGGTTCGTATTTTTTACCCGGAGTTTTAGTTGGGTTCGTATTTTTTACCCGGAGTTTTAGTTGGGTTCGTATTTTTACCCGGAGTTTTAGTTGGGTTCGTATTTTTTTTACCCGGACTTTTTAGTTGGGTTAGTATTTTTGCCCGGAGTTTTAGTTGGGTTCGTATTTTTTACCCGGAGTTTTAGTTGGGTTCGTATTTTTTACCCGAAGTTTTAGTTGGGTTCGTATTTTTACCCTGAGTTTTACTTGGGTTCGTATTTTTACCCGGAGTTTTAGTTGGGTTCGTATTTTTTACCCGGAGTTTTAGTTGGGTTCGTAGTTTTACCCGGAGTTTTAGTTGGGTTCGTATTTTCACCCGGAGTTTTAGTTGGGTTCGTATTTTTTACCCGGACTTTTTAGTTGGGTTAGTATTTTTGCCCGGAGTTTTAGTTGGGTTCGTATTTTTTTACCCGGAGTTTTAGTTGGGTTCGTATTTTTACCCGGAGTTTTAGTTGGGTTCGTAATTTTACCCGGAGTTTTAGTTGGGTTCGTAATTTTACCCGGACTTTTTAGTTGGGTTCGATTTTTTACCCGGACTTTTAGTTGGGTTCGTAATTTTACCCGGAGTTTTAGTTGGGTTCGTAATTTTACCCTTAGTTTTAGTTGAGTTCGAAATTTTACCCGGAGTTTTAGTTGGGTTCGTAATTTTACCCGGACTTTTTATTTGGGTTCGTAATTTTACCCGGTCTTTTTAGTTGGGTTCGTAATTTTACCCGGAGTTTTAGTTGGGTTCGTAATTTTACCCGGAGTTTTACTTGGGTTCGTAATTTTACCCGGACTTTTTAGTTGGGTTCGTATTTTTTACCCGGACTTTTAGTTGGGTTCGTAATTTTACCCGGACTTTTTAGTTGGGTTCGTATTTTTTACCCGGACTTTTTAGTTGGGTTCGTATTTTTTACCCGGACTTTTTAGTTGGGTTCGTATTTTTTACCCGGAGTTTTAGTTGGGTTCGTAATTTTACCCGGAGTTTTACTTGGGTTCGTAATTTTACCCGGACTTTTTAGTTGGGTTCGTATTTTTTACCCGGAGTTTTAGTTGGGTTCGCAATTTTACCCGGACGTTTTAGTTGGGTTCGTATTTTTTATCCGGACTTTTAGTTGGGTTCGTAATTTTACCCGGAGTTTTAGTTGGGTTCGTATTTTTTACCCGGAGTTTTAATTGGGTTCGTATCTTTTACCCGGAGTTTTAGTTGGGTTCGTATTTTTACCCGGAGTTTTAGTTGTGTTGGTAATTTTACCCGGAGTTTTAGTTGGGTTCATATTTTTTACCGGACTTTTTAGTTGGGTTCGTATTTTTTACCCGGAGTTTTAGTTGGGTTCGTATTTTTTACCCGGAGTTTTAGTTGGGTTAGTATTTTTGCCCGGAGTTTTAGTTGGGTTCGTATTTTTTACCCGGAGTTTTAGTTGGGTTCGTATTTTTTACCCGAAGTTTTAGTTGGGTTCGTATTTTTACCCGGAGTTTTAGTTGGGTTCGTATTTTTACCCGGAGTTTTAGTTGGGTTCGTATTTTTTACCCGGAGTTTTAGTTGGGTTCGTAGTTTTACCCGGAGTTTTAGTTGGGTTCGTATTTTCACCCGGAGTTTTAGTTGGGTTCGTATTTTTTACCCGGACTTTTTAGTTGGGTTAGTATTTTTGCCCGGAGTTTTAGTTGGGTTCGTATTTTTTTACCCGGAGTTTTAGTTGGGTTCGTATTTTTACCCGGAGTTTTAGTTGGGTTCGTAATTTTACCCGGAGTTTTAGTTGGGTTCGTAATTTTACCCGGACTTTTTAGTTGGGTTCGTATTCTTTACCCGGACTTTTAGTTGGGTTCGTAATTTTACCCGGAGTTTTAGTTGGGTTCGTAATTTTACCCGGAGTTTTAGTTGAGTTCGAAATTTTACCCGGAGTTTTAGTTGGGTTCGTAATTTTACCCGGACTTTTTATTTGGGTTCGTAATTTTACCCGGTCTTTTTAGTTGGGTTCGTAATTTTACCCGGAGTTTTAGTTGGGTTCGTAATTTTACCCGGAGTTTTACATGGGTTCGTAATTTTACCCGGACTTTTTAGTTGGGTTCGTATTTTTTACCCGGACTTTTAGTTGGGTTCGTAATTTTACCCGGACTTTTTAGTTGGGTTCGTATTTTTTACCCGGACTTTTTAGTTGGGTTCGTATTTTTTACCCGGACTTTTTAGTTGGGTTCGTATTTTTTACCCGGAGTTTTAGTTGGGTTCGTAATTTTACCCGGAGTTTTACTTGGGTTCGTAATTTTACCCGGACTTTTTAGTTGGGTTCGTATTTTTTACCCGGAGTTTTAGTTGGGTTCGCAATTTTACCCGGACGTTTTAGTTGGGTTCGTATTTTTTATCCGGACTTTTAGTTGGGTTCGTAATTTTACCCGGAGTTTTAGTTGGGTTCGTATTTTTTACCCGGAGTTTTAATTGGGTTCGTATCTTTTACCCGGAGTTTTAGTTGGGTTCGTATTTTTACCCGGAGTTTTAGTTGTGTTGGTAATTTTACCCGGAGTTTTAGTTGGGTTCATATTTTTTACCGGACTTTTTAGTTGGGTTCGTATTTTTTACCCGGAGTTTTAGTTGGGTTCGTATTTTTTACCCGGAGTTTTAGTTGGGTTCGTATTTTTACCCGGAGTTTTAGTTGGGTTCGTATTTTTACCCGGAGTTTTAGTTGGGTTCGTATTTTTTTACCCGGACTTTTTAGTTGGGTTAGTATTTTTGCCCGGAGTTTTAGTTGGGTTCGTATTTTTTACCCGGAGTTTTAGTTGGGTTCGTATTTTTTACCCGAAGTTTTAGTTGGGTTCGTATTTTTACCCGGAGTTTTAGTTGGGTTCGTATTTTTACCCGGAGTTTTAGTTGGGTTCGTATTTTTTACCCGGAGTTTTAGTTGGGTTCGTAGTTTTACCCGGAGTTTTAGTTGGGTTCGTATTTTCACCCGGAGTTTTAGTTGGTTTCGTATTTTTTACCCGGACTTTTTAGTTGGGTTAGTATTTTTGCCCGGAGTTTTAGTTGGGTTCGTATTTTTTTACCCGGAGTTTTAGTTGGGTTCGTATTTTTACCCGGAGTTTTAGTTGGGTTCGTATTCTTTACCCGGAGTTTTAGTTGGGTTCGTAGTTTTACCCGGAGTTTTAGTTGGGTTCGTAATTTTACCCGGAGTTTCACTTGGGTTCGTAATTTTACCCGGACTTTTTAGTTGGGTTCGTATTTTTTACCCGGACTTTTAGTTGGGTTCGTAATTTTACACGGACTTTTTAGTTGGGTTCGTATTTTTTACCCGGACTTTTAGTTGGGTTCGTAATTTTACCCGGACTTTTTAGTTGGGTTCGTATTTTTTACCCGGAGTTTTAGTTGGGTTCGTATTTTTACCCGGAGTTTTAGTTGGGTTCGTATTTTTACCCGGAGCTTTAGTTGGGTTCGTATTTTTTACCCGGACTTTTTAGTTGGGTTAGTATTTTTGCCCGGAGTTTTAGTTGGGTTCGTATTTTTTTACCCGGAGTTTTAGTTGGGTTCTAAATGTTACCCGGACTTTTTGTTTGGTTCGTATTTTTTACCCGGAGTTTTAGTTGGGTTCGTAATTTTACCCGGACTTTTTAGTTGGGTTCGTAATTTTACCCGGAGTTTTAGTTGGGTTCGTAATTTTACCCCGAGTTTTAGTTGGGTTCGTAATTTTACCCGGAGTTTTAGTTGGGTTCGTAATTTCACCCGGACTTTTTAGTTGGGTTCGTATTTTTTACCCGGACTTTTAGTTGGGTTCGTAATTTTACCCGGAGTTTTAGTTGGGTTCGTAATTTTACCCGGAGTTTTAGTTGAGTTCGTAATTTTACCCGGAGTTTTAGTTGGGTTCGTAATTTTACCCGGACTTTTTATTTGGGTTCGTAATTTTAGCCGGAGTTTTAGTTGGGTTCGTAATTTTACCCGGAGTTTTACTTGGGTTCGTAATTTTACCCGGACTTTTTAGTTGGGTTCGTATTTTTTACCCGGACTTTTAGTTGGGTTCGTAATTTTACCCGGACTTTTTAGTTGGGTTCGTATTTTTTACCCGGACTTTTAGTTGGGTTCGTAATTTTACCCGGAGTTTTAGTTGGGTTCGTAATTTTACCCGGAGTTTTAGTTGGGTTCGTATTTTTTACCCGGAGTTTTAGTTGGGTTCGTAGTTTTACCCGGAGTTTTAGTTGGGTTCGTATTTTCACCCGGAGTTTTAGTTGGGTTCGTATTTTTTACCCGGACTTTTTAGTTGGGTTAGTATTTTTGCCCGGAGTTTTAGTTGGGTTCGTATTTTTTTACCCGGAGTTTTAGTTGGGTTCGTATTTTTACCCGGAGTTTTAGTTGGGTTCGTAATTTTACCCGGAGTTTTAGTTGGGTTCGTAATTTTACCCGGACTTTTTAGTTGGGTTCGATTTTTTACCCGGACTTTTAGTTGGGTTCGTAATTTTACCCGGAGTTTTAGTTGGGTTCGTAATTTTACCCTTAGTTTTAGTTGAGTTCGAAATTTTACCCGGAGTTTTAGTTGGGTTCGTAATTTTACCCGGACTTTTTATTTGGGTTCGTAATTTTACCCGGTCTTTTTAGTTGGGTTCGTAATTTTACCCGGAGTTTTAGTTGGGTTCGTAATTTTACCCGGAGTTTTACTTGGGTTCGTAATTTTACCCGGACTTTTTAGTTGGGTTCGTATTTTTTACCCGGACTTTTAGTTGGGTTCGTAATTTTACCCGGACTTTTTAGTTGGGTTCGTATTTTTTACCCGGACTTTTTAGTTGGGTTCGTATTTTTTACCCGGACTTTTTAGTTGGGTTCGTATTTTTTACCCGGAGTTTTAGTTGGGTTCGTAATTTTACCCGGAGTTTTACTTGGGTTCGTAATTTTACCCGGACTTTTTAGTTGGGTTCGTATTTTTTACCCGGAGTTTTAGTTGGGTTCGCAATTTTACCCGGACGTTTTAGTTGGGTTCGTATTTTTTATCCGGACTTTTAGTTGGGTTCGTAATTTTACCCGGAGTTTTAGTTGGGTTCGTATTTTTTACCCGGAGTTTTAATTGGGTTCGTATCTTTTACCCGGAGTTTTAGTTGGGTTCGTATTTTTACCCGGAGTTTTAGTTGTGTTGGTAATTTTACCCGGAGTTTTAGTTGGGTTCATATTTTTTACCGGACTTTTTAGTTGGGTTCGTATTTTTTACCCGGAGTTTTAGTTGGGTTCGTATTTTTTACCCGGAGTTTTAGTTGGGTTAGTATTTTTGCCCGGAGTTTTAGTTGGGTTCGTATTTTTTACCCGGAGTTTTAGTTGGGTTCGTATTTTTTACCCGAAGTTTTAGTTGGGTTCGTATTTTTACCCGGAGTTTTAGTTGGGTTCGTATTTTTACCCGGAGTTTTAGTTGGGTTCGTATTTTTTACCCGGAGTTTTAGTTGGGTTCGTAGTTTTACCCGGAGTTTTAGTTGGGTTCGTATTTTCACCCGGAGTTTTAGTTGGGTTCGTATTTTTTACCCGGACTTTTTAGTTGGGTTAGTATTTTTGCCCGGAGTTTTAGTTGGGTTCGTATTTTTTTACCCGGAGTTTTAGTTGGGTTCGTATTTTTACCCGGAGTTTTAGTTGGGTTCGTAATTTTACCCGGAGTTTTAGTTGGGTTCGTAATTTTACCCGGACTTTTTAGTTGGGTTCGTATTCTTTACCCGGACTTTTAGTTGGGTTCGTAATTTTACCCGGAGTTTTAGTTGGGTTCGTAATTTTACCCGGAGTTTTAGTTGAGTTCGAAATTTTACCCGGAGTTTTAGTTGGGTTCGTAATTTTACCCGGACTTTTTATTTGGGTTCGTAATTTTACCCGGTCTTTTTAGTTGGGTTCGTAATTTTACCCGGAGTTTTAGTTGGGTTCGTAATTTTACCCGGAGTTTTACATGGGTTCGTAATTTTACCCGGACTTTTTAGTTGGGTTCGTATTTTTTACCCGGACTTTTAGTTGGGTTCGTAATTTTACCCGGACTTTTTAGTTGGGTTCGTATTTTTTACCCGGACTTTTTAGTTGGGTTCGTATTTTTTACCCGGACTTTTTAGTTGGGTTCGTATTTTTTACCCGGAGTTTTAGTTGGGTTCGTAATTTTACCCGGAGTTTTACTTGGGTTCGTAATTTTACCCGGACTTTTTAGTTGGGTTCGTATTTTTTACCCGGAGTTTTAGTTGGGTTCGCAATTTTACCCGGACGTTTTAGTTGGGTTCGTATTTTTTATCCGGACTTTTAGTTGGGTTCGTAATTTTACCCGGAGTTTTAGTTGGGTTCGTATTTTTTACCCGGAGTTTTAATTGGGTTCGTATCTTTTACCCGGAGTTTTAGTTGGGTTCGTATTTTTACCCGGAGTTTTAGTTGTGTTGGTAATTTTACCCGGAGTTTTAGTTGGGTTCATATTTTTTACCGGACTTTTTAGTTGGGTTCGTATTTTTTACCCGGAGTTTTAGTTGGGTTCGTATTTTTTACCCGGAGTTTTAGTTGGGTTCGTATTTTTACCCGGAGTTTTAGTTGGGTTCGTATTTTTACCCGGAGTTTTAGTTGGGTTCGTATTTTTTTACCCGGACTTTTTAGTTGGGTTAGTATTTTTGCCCGGAGTTTTAGTTGGGTTCGTATTTTTTACCCGGAGTTTTAGTTGGGTTCGTATTTTTTACCCGAAGTTTTAGTTGGGTTCGTATTTTTACCCGGAGTTTTAGTTGGGTTCGTATTTTTACCCGGAGTTTTAGTTGGGTTCGTATTTTTTACCCGGAGTTTTAGTTGGGTTCGTAGTTTTACCCGGAGTTTTAGTTGGGTTCGTATTTTCACCCGGAGTTTTAGTTGGTTTCGTATTTTTTACCCGGACTTTTTAGTTGGGTTAGTATTTTTGCCCGGAGTTTTAGTTGGGTTCGTATTTTTTTACCCGGAGTTTTAGTTGGGTTCGTATTTTTACCCGGAGTTTTAGTTGGGTTCGTATTCTTTACCCGGAGTTTTAGTTGGGTTCGTAGTTTTACCCGGAGTTTTAGTTGGGTTCGTAATTTTACCCGGAGTTTCACTTGGGTTCGTAATTTTACCCGGACTTTTTAGTTGGGTTCGTATTTTTTACCCGGACTTTTAGTTGGGTTCGTAATTTTACACGGACTTTTTAGTTGGGTTCGTATTTTTTACCCGGACTTTTAGTTGGGTTCGTAATTTTACCCGGACTTTTTAGTTGGGTTCGTATTTTTTACCCGGAGTTTTAGTTGGGTTCGTATTTTTACCCGGAGTTTTAGTTGGGTTCGTATTTTTACCCGGAGCTTTAGTTGGGTTCGTATTTTTTACCCGGACTTTTTAGTTGGGTTAGTATTTTTGCCCGGAGTTTTAGTTGGGTTCGTATTTTTTTACCCGGAGTTTTAGTTGGGTTCTAAATGTTACCCGGACTTTTTGTTTGGTTCGTATTTTTTACCCGGAGTTTTAGTTGGGTTCGTAATTTTACCCGGACTTTTTAGTTGGGTTCGTAATTTTACCCGGAGTTTTAGTTGGGTTCGTAATTTTACCCCGAGTTTTAGTTGGGTTCGTAATTTTACCCGGAGTTTTAGTTGGGTTCGTAATTTCACCCGGACTTTTTAGTTGGGTTCGTATTTTTTACCCGGACTTTTAGTTGGGTTCGTAATTTTACCCGGAGTTTTAGTTGGGTTCGTAATTTTACCCGGAGTTTTAGTTGAGTTCGTAATTTTACCCGGAGTTTTAGTTGGGTTCGTAATTTTACCCGGACTTTTTATTTGGGTTCGTAATTTTAGCCGGAGTTTTAGTTGGGTTCGTAATTTTACCCGGAGTTTTACTTGGGTTCGTAATTTTACCCGGACTTTTTAGTTGGGTTCGTATTTTTTACCCGGACTTTTAGTTGGGTTCGTAATTTTACCCGGACTTTTTAGTTGGGTTCGTATTTTTTACCCGGACTTTTAGTTGGGTTCGTAATTTTACCCGGAGTTTTAGTTGGGTTCGTAATTTTACCCGGAGTTTCACTTGGGTTCGTAATTTTACCCGGACTTTTTAGTTGGGTTCGTATTTTTTACCCGGAGTTTTAGTTGGGTTCGTAATTTTACCCGGAGTTTTACTTGGGTTCGTAATTTTACCCGGACTTTTTAGTTGGGTTCGTATTTTTTACCCGGAGTTTTAGTTGGGTTCGTAATTTTACCCGGACGTTTTAGTTGGGTTCGTATTTTTTATCCGGACTTTTAGTTGGGTTCGTAATTTTACCCGGAGTTTTAGTTGGGTTCGTATTTTTTACCCAGAGTTTTAATTGGGTTCGTATCTTTTACCCGGAGTTTTAGTTGGGTTCGTATTTTTACCCGGAGTTTTAGTTGTGTTGGTAATTTTACCCGGAGTTTTAGTTGGGTTCATATTTTTTACCGGACTTTTTAGTTGGGTTCGTATTTTTTACCCGGAGTTTTAGTTGGGTTCGTATTTTTTACCCGGAGTTTTAGTTGGGTTCGTATTTTTACCCGGAGTTTTAGTTGGGTTCGTATTTTTACCCGGAGTTTTAGTTGGGTTCGTATTTTTTTACCCGGACTTTTTAGTTGGGTTAGTATTTTTGCCCGGAGTTTTAGTTGGGTTCGTATTTTTTACCCGGAGTTTTAGTTGGGTTCGTATTTTTTACCCGAAGTTTTAGTTGGGTTCGTATTTTTACCCGGAGTTTTAGTTGGGTTCGTATTTTTACCCGGAGTTTTAGTTGGGTTCGTATTTTTTACCCGTAGTTTTAGTTGGGTTCGTAGTTTTACCCGGAGTTTTAGTTGGGTTCGTATTTTCACCCGGAGTTTTAGTTGGGTTCGTATTTTTTACCCGGACTTTTTAGTTGGGTTAGTATTTTTGCCCGGAGTTTTAGTTGGGTTCGTATTTTTTTACCCGGAGTTTTAGTTGGGTTCGTATTTTTACCCGGAGTTTTAGTTGGGTTCGTATTTTTTACCCGGAGTTTTAGTTGGGTTCGTAGTTTTACCCGGAGTTTCACTTGGGTTCGTAATTTTACCCGGACTTTTTAGTTGGGTTCGTATTTTTTACCCGGACTTTTAGTTGGGTTCGTAATTTTACACGGACTTTTTAGTTGGGTTCGTATTTTTTACCCGGACTTTTAGTTGGGTTCGTAATTTTACCCGGACTTGTTAGTTGGGTTCGTATTTTTTACCCGGAGTTTTAGTTGGGTTCGTATTTTTACCCGGAGTTTTAGTTGGGTTCGTATTTTTACCCGGAGTTTTAGTTGGGTTCGTATTTTTTACCCGGACTTTTTAGTTGGGTTAGTATTTTTGCCCGGAGTTTTAGTTGGGTTCGTATTTTTTTACCCGGAGTTTTAGTTGGGTTCTAAATGTTACCCGGACTTTTTGTTTGGTTCGTATTTTTTACCCGGAGTTTTAGTTGGGTTCGTAATTTTACCCGGACTTTTTAGTTGGGTTCGTAATTTTACCCGGAGTTTTAGTTGGGATCGTAATTTTACCCCGAGTTTTAGTTGGGTTCGTAATTTTACCCGGAGTTTTAGTTGGGTTCGTAATTTCACCCGGACTTTTTAGTTGGGTTCGTATTTTTTACCCGGACTTTTAGTTGGGTTCGTAATTTTACCCGGAGTTTTAGTTGGGTTCGTAATTTTACCCGGAGTTTTAGTTGAGTTCGTAATTTTACCCGGAGTTTTAGTTGGGTTCGTAATTTTACCCGGACTTTTTATTTGGGTTCGTAATTTTAGCCGGTCTTTTTAGTTGGGTTCGTAATTTTACCCGGAGTTTTAGTTGGGTTCGTAATTTTACCCGGAGTTTTACTTGGGTTCGTAATTTTACCCGGACTTTTTAGTTGGGTTCGTATTTTTTACCCGGACTTTTAGTTGGGTTCGTAATTTTACCCAGACTTTTTAGTTGGGTTCGTATTTTTTACCCGGACTTTTAGTTGGGTTCGTAATTTTACCCGGAGTTTTAGTTGGGTTCGTAATTTTACCCGGAGTTTCACTTGGGTTCGTAATTTTACCCGGACTTTTTAGTTGGGTTCGTATTTTTTACCCGGAGTTTTAGTTGGGTTCGTAATTTTACCCGGAGTTTTACTTGGGTTCGTAATTTTACCCGGACTTTTTAGTTGGGTTCGTATTTTTTACCCGGAGTTTTAGTTGGGTTCGTAATTTTACCCGGACGTTTTAGTTGGGTTCGTATTTTTTATCCGGACTTTTAGTTGGGTTCGTAATTTTACCCGGAGTTTTAGTTGGGTTCGTATTTTTTACCCGGAGTTTTAATTGGGTTCGTATCTTTTACCCGGAGTTTTAGTTGGGTTCGTATTTTTACCCGGAGTTTTAGTTGTGTTGGTAATTTTACCCGGAGTTTTAGTTGGGTTCATATTTTTTACCGGACTTTTTAGTTGGGTTCGTATTTTTTACCAGGAGTTTTAGTTGGGTTCGTATTTTTTACCCGGAGTTTTAGTTGGGTTCGTATTTTTACCCGGAGTTTTAGTTGGGTTCGTATTTTTACCCGGAGTTTTAGTTGGGTTCGTTTTTTTTACCCGGACTTTTTAGTTGGGTTAGTATTTTTGCCCGGAGTTTTAGTTGGGTTCGTATTTTTTACCCGGAGTTTTAGTTGGGTTCGTATTTTTTACCCGGAGTTTTAGTTGGGTTCGTATTTTTAACCCGTAGTTTTAGTTGGGTTCGTATTTTTACCCGGAGTTTTAGTTGGGTTCGTATTTTTTACCCGGAGTTTTAGTTGGGTTCGTAGTTTTACCCGGAGTTTTAGTTGGGTTCGTATTTTTACCCGGAGTTTTAGTTGGGTTCGTATTTTTTACCCGGACTTTTTAGTTGGGTTAGTATTTTTTGCCCGGAGTTTTAGTTGGGTTCGTATTTTTTTACCCGGAGTTTTAGTTGGGTTCTAAATGTTACCCGGACTTTTTTGTTTGGTTCGTATTTTTTACCCGGAGTTTTAGTTGGGTTCGTAATTTTACCCGGAGTTTTAGTTGGGTTCGTAATTTTACCCGGAGTTTTAGTTGGGTTCGTAATTTTACCCGGAGTTTTACTTGGGTCGTAATTTTACCCGGACTTTTTAGTTGGGTTCGTATTTTTTACCCGGACTTTTAGTTGGGTTCGTAATTTTACCCGAGTTTTAGTTGGGTTCGTCATTTTACCCTGAGTTTTAGTTGGGTTCGTAATTTTACCCGGAGTCTTGAGTTACCCGGACTTTTTAGTTGGGTTCGTTTTTTTACCCGGACTTTTAGTTGGGTTCGTAATTTTACCCGGAGTTTTGGTTGGGTTCGTAATTTTACCCGGAGTTTTAGTTGGGTTCGTAATTTTACCCGGAGTTTTTATTGGGTTCGTAATTTTACCCGGAGTTTTACTTGGGTTCGTAATTTTACCCGGAGTTTTAGTTGGGTTCGTAAA
>CAXIES010000682.1:0-25000 GCA_964023965.1 Melinopterus prodromus | reverse complement strand
AGCTCTAAGTTTGGTCAGAAAACTTCTAAATATAAACTTTCGTCCCGATACCTTTAGTAGTTTCTCCGGAATCGTCGTCACAAAAATCGTTTACACACGCACACACACACACACACACACACACACACACATACAGACATTTTTTTGTACCTTGGTCAAAAATGTTCAGGGGACCCAAAAAGACCTATTTCCGCTAAAATCTCAATTTTTTTTTTCGGCATGATTACAATACTTTATCTTACTGCGTATGATAAAGTAAAAATATACGTACATAACGGCATTTACAACATACTAGTGGACCCATAGACCGCCTATTGGGTAGATCAGTGAATCGGTAGATCGCAGGAATCGATAGACCGCATAGACAGTGGGTATATATACAATAAAGACTTGTTTTGCAAAATCAAAATTTCAAGTTGATGTAAAGTTATTTTTTTGGCCTCATATTAACAACCAAAAAAGTTGCCTTAATTAAAAAAAAGATCTCCAGCAAGTGAAAAAAAAACTTTTTTCATTTTGAATAATTTTAACAATAGTAGGGTGTGAAATAAAAGTATAAACATATATAATACAACCTACTTAAATTGCATAAACGTGAGTATTTTAAAAAAATATATATATTTTTATAATCCGTGCAAATTACGACGATAAACCGAATTTTTTTTTCAAGAAGCACGCATGATCTAAGTAATAATTTAGAAACATGAAAAAATTATAGACCCCTTGCAGAAGACCTAGATTGTTTTTTATTTAGGCTATTTTTTTGTTGTATACATAGGACCATAGAAACAACTTTTTATCAACTGGTATATTTTTTTCCCAGCACCATTGACCTTATTTACAAAAATAACTATTATTTGTTAAAATTACTCAATTTTATGCCAAGTGCGGAAGACCCAAATGTTGCATTAGAGTAATATTTTTATACTATTATTTCACAACCTATTGTTAAAAATTTCCAACATAAAAAATACTTTACCCCTACTACCAAAAAAACACATTTATTGAGAAAAATTATAAACTTTAGGCCACTTGAGGGTGATATATTTTTTCTTATATGGGACAATATTTTTGATGTTATACCTAAGTGGGTTCATAGAGACAACTTATATTAACTTGAAATTTAGATTTTCCAAAAATGGTTGTTTTGGTTGGGCATTATTTATACCTACATATTAGAATTGTAGATTTATAACATTCTAAATATATTTAAAACCTGTAATATATATAATTGGTTTGTTTGCCCATCAGTAAAAACAATTAGTTATTCCTAATTGCTAAGTATGCGCAATGGAGATTTTGTAAAGGCAGAACCCCCATTGCGCACACGCAAGAGTAAAAATAGGTGCTTTGTATAATTATTTTGATGCTGCTCGAGCAAACCTATTATGTAAAATAAGAATAATAGATAATAATAGAGATAATAATTATTATGTAGACATGCTTTATTGTAACTTAATCATTGTACAAACAAAAGATAAATAATTTGTAAAAAATATGATCAACGCTAAATATAAAAAGATGTTCCGTTACAGAGAACATTCATATATATTTGTACAACAATATTTGTTGCAAAAATATATATGATAATTTATTATTGCATAGCGTTGTATACATAAATATATACATATTACAGAAAACAAAATAAAAAACACGGGGAATATTTACAAATTTAAATTTTTCTTTGGCTCGTGTGCCTATTAATTTGACCTACCTCTAAATACGTTTCGATTATTCCTACATAGAAGTCCACCCTTTAAGCCCTAAAAAATTTTGCTCACCATATGCAAAAGTAAATCCAAACTGTCTGCTTTTGCAGTATGAATAGTACGGATGTTTCAATGAAATTGAAAATCACATAAAAGGTCACATTGGCTTACGATTGAGGAATGCACACACTCTTGAATACTTTCTACGATAAATAGTACCTCAATAACTCTTCCGAATTAAATCCGTGTTGATTTAACTTTTTTGTTGGAAATTACTTGAAGACACTCCTGAACCAACGTTGAGATAATTAGCATTAGAAAAATGTTCTTCCTGTCTTCAAAGTTTTTCATGGGATGTCTATTTGACAATTTAATTGATATAGTAAGCTTTATCACAGACGTAAAGTTAAGCTAAAGAAATGAAAATTACGATTCGGGGTTACCTGTAAATACAATACCGGAAACGTATACATCCGCAAAGACTTATTCTAATAATAAATTCCACAATAATGTTGATAAAAAATTGTTCATTTTCTTCAAATTCTTTTACGTGATGAATCTTCAAAAGATTTGACATAAAGCAAGCATCCTGTTTTGTTTCGTGCGAGTGATCACCGTTAGAAGAAAAATCAAGCTAAGGACAACATTCCAAGTCTTTGTAGGCTTGTTTTTCGCTTGCTTTCAATTCCCAATCATACTACTTGAAATTTTTGATCATTATCCGTTTCCAGAATTCTTCCTTCTCGTTGCGGCAAAATTTTACATCGTCTTCTTCCCATGTTACACTTGGCTTCACTAACAATTACTTTATTGTATTGATATTGACATTATGTAGCTATTTCCATTACCTTTTGTTGTCTCTAATACATCTATATTGTTTGCATTCGGTCACGGTTGAATGACTTGTGTATGTAGGTATGCTAAAAATATTTAATAAATGTGGACTACCGTAAACAAACCTTCATAATAACATGTATTAAACTTACGTAGCGCCATTTGTATTGGCAAAGTCGGCAAAGCACCCAGCGAATCCATATTTATAAACATAAATGTTAGGTTATGCAGAGGTTATGTACGGCTGACGTTTAATAGCGCTGGTAGCGCCATCTTTCGAGTAATCGGCTAAAACGTCCGAATTCTTGTAGAAATGCATTTTGTGGACAATTTATCGATCGAATGAAATGGTAGTCACAGCTATGGTCACAGCATACCCGTTAGTACTACACACCCGGGTACCTTATACGTTAAATAAGTAACCACAGCTCGGCTCATAGGAAAAATGACATAAGTTCGGACGTATTATTATGTTCAGTGGCTGTAACACGTAGGAAAACCTACCCAAACTCACCAATGAATGATATCTCTGCTATAGTTTGTAAAATCATACCATATTATGCTTGCATGTATACGTAGTAGGTTTCATTCGTACGTAATAAAGACAAATGCGAATTCTTAATTATTCATATACGTAGAACATACATTATAGGTTTCTCAGAGGCTTTTTGGAACGGACGTTGTGGTCTTAACCTCCGAAGATAATGATCAACAAATTGCAGGTTATGTCTGCGCTTTTGACGTTTCTTATCTGGCAACCATGACGACGCGTAATAAACTGCTGTTGGAATGTTGAGGCGTGTTCACCAAAATCGCTCGCTTTTTGGAAAATTTTTAAGCAAAAACGCCCTAGAGGCCTTTTTGCGTCGATTTCAAAAGCTCACGCAACGTAGAATGGCCCATTTAGGGCGACGGCCGCGCTTCGCGCGCCCGAAAAGGCTTCTCCAAATTTTCTATAAGCAACTAAGAACGCACTTTTTCGCACGTGAAATGGTGAGAAAAAATACGTGAAATCAGTTTACATAATATAGACAAGATGCATTGAACTTATGTTCAATATGTTTATATTTGTCAATATCTCGATAACCGTAACTATTTGTATATAGCTAAATATGGTTGAATATGTTCTAAATTACCTTTACTATCACGGTATCAAGAAGTTGCCCCAAATTACATATAAGCCGGTTACTCAATTTTTGGATTTTCCTTTCCAACGTATTAGAAATAAAATCACAAAAACCGCATCCGCACCTATCTGCAGCAGATTTTCCAGTAGTTGTAATGTCAAATATGTATACTATAATTTGAACCACTTTCAAAAGCTTGACAAAGCTAAACTAAAACACTCAAGTTCTGCATAAAACTGTTTTTTTATAACTGCGAATGTTCTCGGTCCTGCAATAAACAAAATTGTGGGTAAATTTTAATAAAAATAATGTCGAATGAAAGTTCATACTTGGTTCTAAAGAATGTATAACAAAAAAGTCACATTTATCATTAAAATACAAAATTGCAGCCGTTTTTAAGAGCGTCAACTTATGTGTATCAGGGGCCGGCCTCGAAAGTTAGACGAAACTGAGGGGCGAGAGGAGGAAACAAGCCGCGCCCATTGTACACTCCGCAGAAAATGCAGAAACACTTAGGGCGGGCGCATACATGCGATTTCCTGATTAGGTTTCCTGATCAGGAATTCAGGTCCGGGGACCTGAATGCACGTCATTACATACAAAATGATCAACCAGGCGCACACTATTCTTATGTTTTCACAATGGAAAAAAACCTGACGTTCGTTTCGGAAACTAGCCGTGCGTTCGGTTAGTTCAGAATGTAAAAAAACCGTATGACGTCATTCCGAACGCAGCGCTCGCATACATTTTTGTTCACTCGGCGCACACGAACGGAAATTTCTGTTCAGAATCGTGCCGCCACTGTGTAGAGTGCACATATAGGTAGTCTTTTAGTTTGTTCTAATTTGTTCGTTGTTGTAATAAACACCTTATGTAAATTGACACAAAACATTTCATTAAAAATAAAGACTTACCTGTACGTTATGGTCAATTTTTCTTCTGTATCCAAACATAACCTCATGTATGTGTTTTGCTTTTGTATTTTCTCTCGTATGCCGTTATGAAGCTCATCAAAGGATTTAATTGACATCCTGTAAAATTTGAAACATTCTTCTGGGTGTGCTCGTAATTTTGCTCTTTTGAGATAGAATTCACTCTCTGTTATTATCCGAGTATTTAATGGATGTATCCAATAACGGCGTTTCCGCTTCTTCTTGTTCATCGCCAGTAAAAGTGCAATTGCCATCAATTGGTCGTCGTCCATGTTAACGTGCTTTCACGAAAGCGTCGCTTTACGAACTGGCAGTATAAATTCCTAACACCAAAGATTCGAACGTCTGCGCTAGGCTGACGGAATTCCGAATCTGAATTCCTGATCAGGAAACCTAATCAGGAAACCGCATGTATGCGCCCGCCCTTATAGGGGAACGTCGGCTTCACTTTGAACAAGGGCTGCGGCGAAGATCAAAGGAGCCGGCGGTGTTGACTGGTGCCGAGCCAGTCTACGGCACCGTCCCTGTTATTCCGTTTACTAATAATTTTGTATTTGTAATTCTATCGCATATTGGCTTGATATTCACACATAATATACTTATGTTCTGAAATGCGTTTCTTGTACATTTTAAATACAAATACAATTCCACAAAATAATACAATGATACAAATTAATTAATTGCTTTATTATAACATTCCTATTTTACTACTAACTATGGTTGAACATTTTAGGTTTTGTATGTTAAAAAAATGTAGTTTTCCTAAAACAGGTTTACTTACATAAATCATTTATTACTTTACATTTATTATTAGACAATAAACATTTATTATTAACTAATATTCAGTTAGCTCTGAAGTAACGAACAGCATGGTTCGCTAAGACAGAAATTATGAATTTTGACTCACGGCATAACCCGGTAACTATTTATCTTCTAAATGATTCTGGCCGTAAAAGCATTTGTACTAAGTTACTTATTTAAAAACATTTAACGTTTTCTTTGTGCATCAATAATCAAATGTTCAAATGATCAAATGTCTCGTTCGTACTTAGCAGAGATCGATACTTTCAGGTAAAACACACCTCATATAAAAATTCCAATTTTTTCACTATGTTCACTAACCAAAAGTTATCTCTTTTGAATTTTTATTCGTTCTACTTTTAATTCCTTATCGAGTGACGCAACTAGGTGTAAGTATTCCCTATCTAAAAAAAATTATATATAGAAAACAAGTAGGACATCCCCTGTATGTTCCTGGAATGAAGCAATCACCCTAAAGACCCTAATATTGCGATAATTAAATTTTGACAGAATCAAATATCTTTCTGTTGTCTACCTGATTCCGTCAAATGCTCGCTCATTTTTATACATGCTCCTGAATTTATGCCCACAAGTATATTTGCTGACTTGTATATGACAAATTCTAGGACCATCCATATTTCCATACCTGTTGGTCAGAGGACGACTGAGATGTATTATTACATTCAGGTGTTTTGTTAGTATCTGTCGGCGAGCATGCGATGGGTGCATCAGATTCCTGTACAAGTAGAAACAACAGTATAACAAATGTTGAATATATGCACTGTAACACTTTCTTGACTTACGTAAATATAATGTTTTGACAATTCGTCGATTTTATTTTCATTATTATTCTTCCTGCAGTTTGTGGGTATTGAACTATTCGTTATTATTGGTGGCTGTAATGATAACACACATATAAATGAATTCGAATATTTTAGTCATTATACATCTCAGTACATATTTTCTTACGTTTTTATTTCCATTCCAATACTTTTGTTTTGATTATTTCTTGTATTTGTGTTGTTTTTATTAATACACGAAATAAATAGATGCTTTAATTGAATAAAAACTCACGACGCAAGAACCGAAGTATTCTTATAAGTAAATGCTAAAAGTTTACAAGAAAATATATATTTTTGGTATATTTTTTCTAGCAAATTGATATTTATTTATTTTATTGGATTATTTTTATATAAATACGATTATATATAAATACGCGCATACAGTAGACTCTTCTATAACGCGGTTCCTACAACGCGAATTCCCACCAACTCGCTTGCGAATACATCATATCACGCGGTTATCGTACAATGCGGATACGTCAACATTTGCGATCCTCAAATTCCTATAACGCGATTTCATACGACGCGTGGTATTATACCGCCTTGTAGGAGAGTCTCTGCGTGCATACGCTGTGCAATTTAAATTTTACTCTTGAAATATATTCAAGCATCTTGTAAATAAAGCCTAGTCCATCGGATGTCAGACTTAGGTTCAACGCAAAAAAATACTTCGCAAACAGTGGCGGATACAGAAAAAACTCAAGGGGGGAGGCGCAAAAAGACATCTTGAGCTATGGGTGACTTAGCCGGTAACATCACAATCGCTTTCTTCTCTGCGGTACCAATAAATTTGCCCCAAGGGGGGGGGAGGGCGCGCGCCCCCTGCGCCCCCCCTCTGTATCCGCCCCTGTTCGCAAATGATGTACCGCAAGCAATCAATCAATACTGTGTATTGTCACATTTACATATATATTATATACTTACCAGATGACATGACGTATTAGGCGCAAGAGTTTCTGTCAACGGATGTATAACACCTTTATAAAAGTTTTTTGAAATGTATGGTAATCCCACACGCAACATAGTATTGCCCAAATTAACTAGCGAAGAAAGATAAGGAAATATTTGTATTATAATTACACTACACGTATAATATCTACATATACACTTCTCGCATGTACTGTCGCAAGTTGTTAGTTTTCCTAGACCGCGGGCCACATAAAGGCAGCCGATTTTTTAGTTTACCCATATTGCAAGCTTCTGTTACTATAAAGACAAGTCGAACTAAAGTCAGGCTCTGGACCTATTTTGATGTGCCGAAATTCACTTGCGGAAAAGCATGCAGTCTTAATTTCTAAGCCGGTCGTTGCAATAAATTTACGCAGACGCCTGGCGCCACCAGCACGGTAAAATTTATTTTGCTTGGGACTGTACCAGTTGAATTTTATTGGTCGAAGCGAGAGATGTGGCATTTGTCCCACAGATGGCTGCACCGTACGACGGTAAAATCTGTTATTCTCGTCTGATACACGTGTTCAAAAAAGCAAGGATTAAGTCGTTACAACATTCATATTTTGTTGCGATTTTTACATAAGTTCACGAAGGTTCAATACAAAATATTGTAATATTGCTTTTTTGATATTTAGCTCTGATTTGGAATAAAAAAAAAATCTGATGTGGCCAGGCACATGACTTTATCATACAATATATAAAATTAATAGTTTAGCTGCATGAGAATCTATTCTATAGAGATAAATCGTAGGTATTGTCAAAGCATCAGCATTTGACACAACCAACAGTACGTCATTAGAATAATAGTTATTTATGTCACAAATGCCGAAAGTACGGAATAGCGCGACGAGCGGTGATACGGCGCGTCACCGAAGGCGGAGTGTTGCCGTCGCATATGAGCGAGTCGCGCTATCTATTTTTTGGCAGGAGTGACATCAACGTTTATTGTGTTGCCTTTTAAGAAATACGTATTTAAAAAAAAAATAAATGATTTCTGTATAGTAAATGCTAGGTTGGTACCACGAAAGGTGCGTTCCGATTGGTAGGTAATGGTAGCTAATGGCGGTGGTAGAATACGAAATTATAGTATTTCTTACATATCGTGATAATGACACATATTAGTTTGCATGTACATAAACATGAGTCACTAGCAATTTTCTATTAGACATACTATAACGGCGTCTGCTACCACTGCCATTATCACTAATGAAAACGCACCTTAAAAAGGTAATTCAAATTCTGACAGATTTATATTTGTTCATGACACATCCCTACCAATATACTAAAAAGAAACTACACTCATCGCTATACTTTATTTATAATTTTCTCAATGTATCATTTTTAGAATTAGATATAAAGACGGGTTGATATTTCTTATCAACAAACAATCAAATTGGTGATCTTATTTTATTTGAAATTTGTATTTTATAATTTTACGCACTACAGCGGCACGTTCCATAGTGGTTCTCCAACCTCTGTTGAGATCACCTGTTTTCGAATGTGACAACACAAAAAATATTTGTCAAAATCCTGGCTACTATGTAATTTCATATCAATGCCGATGCGACCGATCTCGATCAAATAGAATTTGCTCTTGAAGGTAAACTATTAATTTTACCAAAAAATGTTATAGGCATAAATTATTCATAATTTCCTCTACTTTAATTTATTAATTAACTATTTTGTCGAAATTACAGAAATGGCGGCTCATTTCCAAAATCCTTGAAAAAGGCTTAGAATAAACTAAAAAGCTAAACTATTAATTTTATCAAAAAATGTCATAGGCATAAATTATTCAAAATTTCCTCTACTTTAATTAATTAGTTAACTTTTTTGTCGAAATTACAGAAATGGCGGCTTATTTGCAAAATCATTGAAAAAGGCTTAGAATAAACTACCAGTTCCTTTCGACCCTTTTGAACCAAAAGCTTTTCAGCTCTAAGTTTGGTCGTAAAACTTCTAAATATAAACTTTCGTCCCGATACCTTTAGTAGTTTCTCCGGAATCGTCGTCACAAAAATCGTTTACACACGCACACACACACACACACACACACACACACACACACACACACACACACACACACAGACATTTTTTTGTGCCTTGGTCAAAAATGTTCAGGGGACCCATAAAGACCTATTTCCGCTAAAATCTCAATTTTTTTTTTCGGCATGATTACAATACTTTATCTTACTGCGTATGATAAAGTAATAACAAAAATTACTAATTATTGGCTTCTTTAGCAAGGTTTTAAAAACAAACTATAACAAAAATGAAAAAAGTGGCATTAGTAGCCTCTGTACTATACCTTTATCTATAATTTAATGTATTACACGTGAATATTAACACACAATTAAGCTCAGTATGTTTGCTTTTATGTAGTGTTGTTTTGTAGTACGCTACTACCTCTAGTGATTCCTCTTAAGCCACAGTAAAATATAACTTTTGGCTGACAAGGACACGTGGCTGAGGGCTCAGGTGAAAAAATATTGCCACCTTTTAATACATCGGTCTTTTACCTATCCCAGAAACTGGTTTACTTTTTGGAATTTCACAATTTAGAAATTTGATTTATGGCTAGCTTTTAGGGTCTAATACCACAATGTGCGCCGCTCAACTCTGCACAACTGCCTGTGTGTAAGGAAGCACACAGCGACCGTGGACGGTCGAACACACGAGAAATCGAGGTACCTAAAAAACCCTCTTAATCGAAAATTTTAACGGAGAATATTTTTAACCCCTTTTCCGTGGAGCTGAATAGTTGCTCCGTCATGTTGTGAAAACATTTCAATTCAGTGAATGTACTTGGTGCATGAGGATACATTACGGCAAACATTTATCAGCGTTTACTTTGTGCTATTTTCTAAGTTTGTATAAGTTTTTTTAATAGTTGTTCAAGATGGATTTTGGAGTTCAAGGTATGTACTATGTTTTTAATATAAAATTAGTGTGAATAAGCTATATTTTTTTATGTGTTTTTCAAACATTAGTGATTATGTTACATAGCGTGTTAAAGTCAAGTGTTTTTTTTTTTTTTTAGTGGGCGTTATTCTCCAGTTTGTAACCTAACTTTTAGACAAAAAAAATGTTACCCCGATATTCACCATTTTTTTTTTAAATGAATTTTTAATATGATCTTGTCCATTCAGTCGAATTAGAGTTCAGCCTCCAAAAAATTATAAACAAGGTAAATTCTTGTTAGAGTAATTTATGTTACTATTTTAAACATCATCTCATAATTTCCCACCAATACCACCCCTTTAAAAAATATAGAGGATGGAAATGGGAGAAATTTTGTGTCTTTGCGGATATCTCGAAAAATGTTTCAATAAATTTTTCAATACAATAATATAATAAATATTTTTGTACTACTGACCGTTCCATTTACTGTGTGTTCATTTCAAAAGTATCCATCATTGATAACTCTTGACCTGATGCTATTACTGCTTTGATTGGAAACACGTCGATTTATATATCGAGGGGGAAGTTTAAAAATGGAACCTAGAGAATTTTAGGTTTCATCCCTTCCCCCAATGGCACTCCTACCTTGTGATACATCATTTGAAAGGGCACAAAATTCTCTACTCAACCATGATAAAAGGTATGAAATAACTCAACCCTTAATAACTCTTGATCTGATGCGATTATTGTTTTGTCTGGAAACACGTCGATTAAGATATCGAGGGGGAAGTTCAAAAATGGTACTGAGAACATTTTAGGTTTTATCCCTTCGCACCCTAGCCAACCAACTTCAAAATTTCAAATGGCGTCTCCTACATTGTAATACATCATTTGAAAGGGCATACAATTCTCTACTCGAACATGATAAAAAAATGAAATCGATAGATTGGCTCTTGAAATACACTAGAATAATGGTCACCATTATTTGCGTTCGCGAAGAGTTCGAAAACAGAATGTATTTTTGTCTACCAAATAATGGTGGCATTTTCGAAGATGCCATAAAATAATTTCTTATTCTTATTTTATTTTTTTTTTATTTCTTATGACTGTAATTTAATTGAACAGAAATTTTGTAGTTGGGTGGCTAGGGGGCGAAGGGATAAAACCTAAAATGTTCTAAGTACCATTTTTGAACTTCCCCCTCGATATCTTAATCGACGTATTTCCACTCAAAGCAATAATCGCATTAGGTCAAGAGTTATTAAGGGTTGTGTTATTTAATACCTTCCATCTTCTGTGTAGTCTATCTTAAGAACCATTCGATCGATTTAATTTTTTTATCATGGTTGAGTAGAGAATTTTGTGTTCTTTCAATTGATGTATGACAAGGTAGGGGGTGCAGTTTGAAATTTCTAAGTGGGTGGCTGGGGGTGAAGGGTTGAAACCTAAAATTCTCTAGGTACCATTTTTGAACTTCTCCCTCAATATCTAAATCGACGTGTTTCCAATCGAAGCAGTAATCGCATCAGGTCAAGAGTTATTAAGGGTGGATACTTTTGAAATGAACACTCTGTAAAATGCATATAGATAATAAATTTTGTATAATTTAACCTACAACGTGAACAGAATATACAACATGTGCAAAAACAACGTACAATTATGTTTATAGATAATTTTTACTAGTAATAATTATAATTCAATAATTGTTTTCCCAAACATGGGATAGTTTTCAAGATTACAAAAAAAAACTAAATTGTTTTCCGTTGAACATTCCGTTAAACACAAGTTTTGACGTTTGATAAGTGATAAAGTCATTTGTTAAATATAATATTTTGTTTCTCGCTTTTTCAGACCCCAAACAAAATTTTTAAAATATTACTCGTTTGCAACTCTGCAACTACATAAAGCAGTGTCCAATACTTTCATTGAAGGACAAATTCAATTATATGGACAAAAACTTAACAAAAACTGAAACAAAAACTTATTATCAACATTTAAAATGTACTAATTTACAATAGTACATGTAAGAAGACTTATCAACTCAGTTTAGGTCAATTCGAACATAATTTTGGCCAGCTTTTTACTCGTAATACCCTTATGTGCGTCGGTCCAGAATGACCGTGGACGGTCGAATCCGCATGGACTCCGTGTACGGTTCGAAGTGTATAGAGATTAAATGGTAGCTTTCACACGTACCGTGCCGTCCTGTTTGAAATCCGTGCACGGACGCTGTGTCCCGTGTGCAAAGGCCGTAACACTGTAATGTCAAACGTCAGACTTATACGTTCGGTAGATGAAAATCTACTACAGAAAATCTATAAAGAATTAGGCGAAGATGTTGGTAATTTACAAAATAGGCAAGAGATTTTTAAACAATGTATCGACTGCGAGAAAAACATCCTGAAAAGCATGGGTAAATAAACTTTTTATTTTAGACTACCAAGCATCT
The DNA here is from genome assembly GCA_964023965.1 of Melinopterus prodromus. Taxonomy (NCBI): domain Eukaryota; kingdom Metazoa; phylum Arthropoda; class Insecta; order Coleoptera; family Scarabaeidae; genus Melinopterus; species Melinopterus prodromus. The sequence continues at coordinate 12,454 of CAXIES010000682.1, read as the reverse complement.
TCTACAGGTGTTTTCTACAGTAGAAAGAAATATACGTTTTTGAAAAATGTTTTTGACATTAATTTCGCAAAATAATAGAAACAGATTTGGTAGTAATATAAGTGCACCGTAGGAAACCAGTAAAGTGTATTCGTAGGACGGTAGGATGTAGCACTTAGGAGCAAATAACAGATGTTGTTGTTATTCCTTAAACAGAAACAGAAACAGAAACAGAAACAGAAACAGAAACAGAAACAGAAACAGAAACAGAAACAGAAACAGAAACAGAAACAGAAACAGAAACAGAAACAGAAACAGAAACAGAAACAGAAACAGAAACAGAAATAGAAATAGAAACAGAAACAGAAACAGAAACAGAAACAGGAACAGGAACAGAAACAGGAACAGGAACAGGAACAGAAACAGGAACCGTAACAGGAACCGAAACAGGAACAGAAACTGAAACCGAAACCGAAACCGAAACAGAAACAGAAACAGAAACAGAAACAGAAACAGAAACAGAAACAGAAACAGAAACAGAAACAGAAACAGAAACAGAAACAGAAACAGAAACAGAAACAGAAACAGAAACAGAAACAGAAACAGAAACAGAAACAGAAACAAAACAGAAACAGAAACAGAAACAGAAACAGAAACAGAAACAGAAACAGAAACATAACAGAAGCAGAAACATAAACAGTTCATAATAGCCTAATACAAGTTGATGTCAAAACAATTAGGCCAAAAATCTGAATCAAAAGCTGCAATAAATAAAAATATAGGCTATTGTATTCTAATTGTACCAGCAAACGACATGAAACTTATTCTGTTTCAAATTTGTATCCATAATATCTTTACATTGTATTTTGCAATAAAAATAAAATTCATCAAATTTTTTTACATAATTGTATTACCTTGGTTTGCAATTATTCGTTGAAAACTTGCCGTGTAAAAACTATTATTAATTATAATTAGTAATAATTATAACTATACATTATCTGAATAATGTTAAAAAATTGGTCGGAAATTAGTGATAAATTACCGTATGTGTTTATGCACTCAAGTCCAATTTTGTGGAAAGGATTTTTTTCAATGACTGCAAATAATCGAGGAATATAAATATCAAATCTTTAACTCGATTGCTTACTTTATAAGTTTTTACACGATGCCAATGATGTCAAACGTCGTGCTTATACGTTCCATAGGTGAGCATCAGCTTAAGCTAATTTATAAGGAATTAGGCGAAGATGGTGATAGATTAAGAAATAGGCAAGTGATCTTCAAACAATGGATAGACTGCGAGAAACACATTCCGAAAAACATGGGTAAATTAATTTTATCACTAGAAAATAAATTGCTTCCGGGTTATGTCTTGTGTAAAAATCTGGCATCACGGTAGGGTACAGAGCACCAGCTAAGGTTAATGATGCCTAATCCAAAAGATGTCACACCACTCCTGAAGGACGAAGGGGTATACAAGATAACATGCGTGTGATAACAAGATAACATTATATAACAAGATAACGTTACCAAAAAAGATCTGAAACTGACAGCAAATAATTTAATGAGAAATTCGATTGTGTCAGGTACCCCACATACATACAGACAGACAGACAGACAGACAAGTGATATCATAAGGGTTAAGTTCATTATTATATAGTAAATATGTTAGCATAAAAAACTATTTTGGTATTATTTTTGTGCTTCATTTTAGATCAGAGAGTAATAGACAACTTTATTCGATTATCAAAATTTGATATTGAACGGGCTAAAGCCAAGTTTGAGATGTGGCTTTATGTCAGGGGAAAATATCCTAACCTCTACGGCATTCCATCTACCAGTAAAGAATTGAGTATTCATAGGTAAGTAACAATGCAGTGCCTAAATTATCAATTTAACACTACCAGTAAATAGTAAAAATGTTCAAAATTACAATTAAAATTTATAATAAGAGCCTTTGTTATTATTTGCAATAAAAAATTGGGTAAATCGATAGAGTAGTGCCAAATTGTGTGCTGTTAATGATCCATTTTATATGACACATTTTGCTGATCTGTACATAGATCGTTGCAGCTTACAAAAACCAGATCAGCAAAAACAGGCGTAGACAAAGGTCGGCATGTTATGCGACAGTTTGCGTTCTTCATTTGGCCTGCCGAGACGGCTTCCAGGCCCCCTTAAAAGAAGTTACGTGTATTAAAAAATGCTAATTACTCGAGTACCTTAAGAGATATCGCAATGAAACTAACACTGTTCGAACGAGCATTCTTCGGTCAATCTAGCAGTGAAAAGGTCCGACCCGAAATATGTAAATTAGTATCCGTAATTAATTAATAACTGATTAGGTAACAAGAAATATTAGCAAAAATCGGGATATTCAATAAGCTGTATCTCGTTGACCAGTTGTTCAATGTTAATAAAACCAACACCATTCGATTCCCTTCTTCTTTCATAATTCCATTCGATTCCCCTCTTCTTAAACTATTGGAATGTCAAAAAGTCCGATCGCGATTATACAGCCTTGGAATAGCAGGCGTAGACAAAGGTCGGCGTGTTATGCGTCAGTTTGCGTTCTTAATTTGGACGGCCGGCTTGCAGCTCCCCTTATGGAAAGTTACGTGTACACAAAAATGGTTATTGCGCGAGTACCTTGAGAGATATCGCAATGAAACTAACACTGTTGGAATGAGCAGTCTTTGATCAATCAAAAAGTGGAAAAGTCCGATCCGAAATATATAAATTAGTATCCGTAATCAATTAATAACTGATTAGGTGACCCGAAATATTAGCAAAAATCGGGAAATTCAATAGCTAACACAATTGATGTAGCGTAAGAGATATTAAATTTCAGAAAAAAACTACTTTGGTACAAAATGTCATTTAGTGCTATACCGGCTGATTCAATTTCGAGCCTCACCATGGGAATCTCGCTTATTAGTGGAGATAGAGCCTATGCTTAGATTTGGCAAAGTTTCCTATTTTTGTGCTAATCAATTATCTGAAAAGAAATTTAAGCTATCATTTTTCATTTTGAAGATATCCACAAAAAACTGAAATTTTAATATATCGTTTTTACTTTTTTATTCAAAACCATTATTCCGCAATGTATTATAACATGTTACCATTCTTTTTTAAAATAATGGTGTAATAATCATAAAACCTTCAGCTACCCAAGTGGAGCTTGGTTCCAGAGTTGTTGCCAAGCAACACCGACAAAATGCACTTGGATCAAGCGGCGGCCTCAGCGTTAGGTTTGCCATTTAACCAAATAAACCGTAATTATGGTTGATTGTGGATGTAAAATGCCGTTTACCAATAACGAGAAGCGTGATATAATAAGGGTTTATTATTGTTCTCTTAGAAATGTCGCATCGTACAATATTCCTAACATTGGATGAAAATTTAGCGGACCATGGAACCTCATGGAAATGTTGAAACTGATCAAAGAGGTATTTTAGAAATGGTAAACGTTAAATTACCATAATTTGCAATGCTTCAACTACTGGTTTTTAGATAAATGACGATCCTCGGATTTCTAAGCGGGAAGTAGCCCTTAATTTGGAATTGCCGCAAACACGTGTTTGCAGACCATTACGAACTTACTTTTAAGGGTAATTAATGTAAACCGGTAAAGGTGTCAGCTCCGGCTGTTTGTTTGATTGTATTTGTTTTTTAAAGAATAAAAGTCACTAGAGCATAAGAGCGAAGGGGCCCAGATCTTTTTTATATACAAATGTTGTCGCGTTAATGAAGGAAGATGCCGCTGCACTGCTGAATGCCTCACGGCGATACCAGGCAGCGGGGTGGAGGTGGGTTCTTCTGGGCCCCCTCGCCCTTCTATAATAAAAAAAGACCATTACGAACAAAGAAATGGAAACCGTACAAACCCCACACAAGTCAAACTTGGCAATTGTTCGAAATTATTTAAATCAACAATTTCCAAATCGCTGGATTGGTAATGGTGGAGTGGTGGATCCTCTGATTTAAGTCATCTGGACTATTTTTCTTTGAGGAACTGTGAACGAAGAAATTTATTACGATACTCGCACAAATATCGACGATCTCCGGGATCGAATAACAAATGCTGGTCATTGCTTTTCCGGGAAGAACAGTTAGAATGGCATAACAACATATAGAAAAAACGGGCACGCTTTTATGCCTTCAAGTAAATAGCGGCCAATTTGAACATTTACTTAAAAAAATCTGATGTGGCCAGGCACATGACTTTATCATACAATATATATAGAATTAATAGTTTAGCTGCATGAGAATCTATTCTATAGAGATAAATCGTAGGTATTGTCAAAGCATCAGCATTTGACACTACCTACGACTACGTCATTAGAATAATAGTTATTTATGTCACAAATGCCGAAAAGTACGGAATAGCGCGACGAGCGGTGATACGGCGGCGTCACCGAAGGCGGAGTGTCGCCGTCGCATATGAGCGAGTCGCGCTATCTAGTTTTTGGCAGGAGGGACATCAACGTTTATTGTGTTGCTTTTTAAGAAATACGAAAAAAATAAATGATTTCTGTATAGTAAATGCTAGGTTGGTACCAACTTTGACGAAAGGTGCGTTCCGATTGGTAGGTAATGGTAGCTAATGGCGGTGGTAGAATACGAAATTATAGTATTTCTTACATTTCGTGATAATGACACATATTAGTTTGCATATACATAAACATGAGTCACTAGCAATTTTCTATTGGAAATACTATAACGGCGTCTGCTAGCACTGCCATTATCACTAATGAAAACGCACCTTAAAAAGGTAATTCAAATTCTGACAGATTTATATTTGTTCATGACACATCCCTACCAACATACTAAAATAAAACTACACTCATCGCTATACTTTATTTATAATTTTCTCAATGTTATCATTTTTAGAATTAGATATAAAGACGAGTTGAAATTTCTTATCAACAAACAATCAAATTGGTGATCTTATTTTATTTGAAATTTGTATTTTATAATTTTGCGCACTACAGCGGCACGTTCCATAGTGGTTCTCCAACCTCTGATGAGATCAGGGCGGGCGCATACATGCGGTTTCCTGATTCTGTTTTCGAATGTGACAACACAAAAAAATATTTATCAAAATCCTGGCTACTATGTAATTTCATATCAATGCAGATGCGACCGATCTCGATCAAATAGAATTTGCTCTTGAAGGTAAACTATTAATTTTACCAAAAAATGTTATAGGCATAAATTATTTAAAATTTCCTCTACTTTAATTTATTAATTAACTATTTTGTCGAAATTACAGAAATGGCGGCTCATTTCCAAAATCCTTGAAAAATGTTTAGAATAAACTAAAAAGCTAAACTATTAATTTTACCAAAAAATATCATAGGCATAAATTATTCAAAATTTCTTCTGCTTTAAGTTATTATTTAACTATTTTGACGAAATTACAGAAATGGCGGCTGATTTCTACACACACACACACACACACACACACACACACACACACACACACACACACACACACACACACACACACACACACACACACACACACACACACACACACACACACACACACACACACACACACACACACACACACACACACACACACACACACACACACACACACACACACACACACACACACACACACACACACACACACACACACACACACACACACACACACACACACACACACACACACACACACACACACACACACACACACACACACACACACACACACACACACACACACACACACACACACACACACACACACACACACACACACACACACACACACACACACACACACACACACACACACACACACACACACACACACACACACACACACACACACACACACACACACACACACACACACACACACACACACACACACACACACACACACACACACACACACACACACACACACACACACACACACACACACACACACACACACACACACACACACACACACACACACACACACACACACACACACACACACACACACACACACACACACACACACACACACACACACACACACACACAACACACACACACACACACACACACACACACACACACACACACACACACACACACACACACACACACACACACACACACACACACACACACACACACACACACACACACACACACACACACACACACACACACACACACACACACACACACACACACACACACACACACACCACACACACACACACACACACACACACACACACACACACACACACACACACACACACACACACACACACACACACACACACACACACACACACACACACACACACACACACACACACACACACACACACACACACACACACACACACACACACACACACACACACACACACACACACACACACACACACACACACACACACACACACACACACACACACACACACACACACACACACACACACACACACACACACACACACACACACACACACACACACACACACACACACACACACACACACACACACACACACACACACACACACACACACACACACACACACACACACACACACACACACACACACACACACACACACACACACACACACACACACACACACACACACACACACACACACACACACACACACACACACACACACACACACACACACACACACACACACACACACACACACACACACACACACACACACACACACACACACACACACACACACACACACACACACACACACACACACACACACACACACACACACACACACACACACACACACACACACACACACACACACACACACACACACACACACACACACACACACACACACACACACACACACACACACACACACACACACACACACACACACACACACACACACACACACACACACACACACACACACACACACACACACACACACACACACACACACACACACACACACACACACACACACACACACACACACACACACACACACACACACACACACACACACACACACACACACACACACACACACACACACACACACACACACACACACACACACACACACACACACACACACACACACACACACACACACACACACACACACACACACACACACACACACACACACACACACACACACACACACACACACACACACACACACACACACACACACACACACACACACACACACACACACACACACACACACACACACACACACACACACACACACACACACACACACACACACACACACACACACACACACACACACACACACACACACACACACACACACACACACACACACACACACACACACACACACACACACACACACACACACACACACACACACACACACACACACACACACACACACACACACACACACACACACACACACACACACACACACACACACACACACACACACACACACACACACACACACACACACACACACACACACACACACACACACACACACACACACACACACACACACACACACACACACACACACACACACACACACACACACACACACACACACACACACACACACACACACACACACACACACACACACACACACACACACACACACACACACACACACACACACACACACACACACACACACACACACACACACACACACACACACACACACACACACACACACACACACACACACACACACACACACACACACACACACACACACACACACACACACACACACACACACACACACACACACACACACACACACACACACACACACACACACACACACACACACACACACACACACACACACACACACACACACACACACACACACACACACACACACACACACACACACACACACACACACACACACACACACACACACACACACACACACACACACACACACACACACACACACACACACACACACACACACACACACACACACACACACACACACACACACACACACACACACACACACACACACACACACACACACACACACACACACACACACACACACACACACACACACACACACACACACACACACACACACACACACACACACACACACACACACACACACACACACACACACACACACACACACACACACACACACACACACACACACACACACACACACACACACACACACACACACACACACACACACACACACACACACACACACACACACACACACACACACACACACACACACACACACACACACACACACACACACACACACACACACACACACACACACACACACACACACACACACACACACACACACACACACACACACACACACACACACACACACACACACACACACACACACACACACACACACACACACACACACACACACACACACACACACACACACACACACACACACACACACACACACACACACACACACACACACACACACACACACACACACACACACACACACACACACACACACACACACACACACACACACACACACACACACACACACACACACACACACACACACACACACACACACAGACATTTTTTTGTACTTTGGTCAAAAATGTTCAGGGGACCCAAAAAGACCTATTTCCGCTAAAATCCCAATTTTTTTTTTCGGCACGATTACAATACTTTACATACTGCGTATGATAAAGTAAAAATAATCTTTATGTTGTATAAACTTGCTTGTTTTACAGTCTGAATGTTTTAAATGCAAAGAAATCTTGGTCAGTCCGACGCTGGCGGTCTGAAACCAAGCTGCAGTTGGTTACTTGATTAGCACGACAAACACAAGAAAAAGAAGAACGCGTTTTTTATTATTAAACCATTGTTTTAAAAACTAATGCCAACATGTTATACATTTCGCAAATGAGAAAAGACACGACCATCGGAAAATGTCAAAATTCAATTAAACTCTTTACTATATCACGCTTTTCGTTTTTGGTAAACGGCATTTTACATCCACAATCAACCACAATTAAGGTTTATTTGGTTAAATGGCAAACCTAACGCTGAGGGCGCCGCTTGATCCAAGTGCATTTTGTTGGCGTTGCTTGGCAACGACTCCGGCGGTCTGTAAGCAAGCTCCAGTTGGGTACCTGAAGGCTTTTTGATTATTACACCATTATTAAAAAAATCTGATGTGGCCAGGCACATGACTTTATCATACAATATATAAAATTAATAGTTTAGCTGCATGAGAATCTATTCTATTGAGATAAATCGTAGGTATTGTCAAAGCATCAGCATTTGACACTACCTATACTACGTCATCAGAATAATAGTTATTTATGTCACAAATGCCGAAAGTACGGAATAGCGCGACGAGCGGTGATGCGGCGCGTCACCGAAACCGGAGTGTCGCCGTCGCATATGAGCGAGTCGGCTATCTAGTTTTTGGCAGGAGCGACATCAACGTCTATAGTGTTGCTTTTTAAGAAATACGTATTTTAAAAAAAAATAAATGATGTCTGTATAGTAAATGCTAGGTTGGTACCACTTAGACGAAACGTCAAGTTTAAAGGTGCGTTCCGATTGGTAGGTAATGGTAGCTAATGGCGGTGGTAGAATACGAAATTATAGTATTTCTTACATATCGTGATAATGACACATATTAGTTTGCATGTACATTAACATGAGTCACTATCAATTTTCTATTGGAAATACTATAACGGCGTCGGCTACCACTGCCATCGTCACTAATGAAAACGCACCTTAAAAAGGTAATTCAAATTCTGACAGATTTATATTTGTTCATGACACATCCCTACCAACATACTAAAATAAAACTACACTCATCGCTATACTTTATTTATAATTTTCTCAATGTATCGTTTTTAGAATTAGATATAAAGACGGGTTGATATTTCTTATCAACAAACAGTCAAATTGGTGATCTTACTTTATTTGAAATTTGTATTTTATAATTTGCCGTACTACAGCGGCAACGTTCCATAGTGGTTTTCCAACCTCTGATCAGATCAGCTGTTTTCGAATGTGACAACACAAAAAAATATTTGTCAAAATCCTGGCTACTATGTAATTTCATATCAATGCAGATGCGACCGATCTCGATCAAATAGAATTTGCTCTTGAAGCTAAACTATTAATTTTACCAAAAAATTTCATAGGCATAAATTATTCAAAATTTCCTGTGCTTTAATTTATTAATTAACTAATTTGTCGAAATTACAGAAATGGCGGCTCATTTCCAAAATCCTTCAAATAGGCTTAGAATAAACTGAAAGGCTAAACTATTAATGTTACCAAAAAATGTGATAGGCATAAATTATTCAAAATTTACTCTACTTTAATTTATTTATTAACTATTTTGTCGAAATTACAGAAATGGCGGCTCATTTGCAAAATCCTTCAAAAAGGCTTAGAATAAACTACCAGTTCCTTTGGACCCTTTTCAACCAAAAGCTTTTCAGCTCTAAGTTAGGTCATGAAACTTCTAAATATGAACTTTCGTCCCGATACCTTTAGTAGTTTCTCCGGAATCGTCGTCACAAAAATCGTTTACACACGCACACACACACACACACACAGACATTTTTTTGTACCTTGGTCAAAAATGTTCAGGGGGCCCAAAAAGACCTATTTCCGCTAAAATCTCAATTTTTTTTTTCGGCATGATTACAATACTTTATCTTACTGCGTATGATAAAGTAAAAAAAAACGTAACATAACGTAACATGTTATACATTGCGGAAATGGGAAAACACACAACTATCGGAAAATGGCAAAATTCAACATGGCGGCCATAAGAAAAACAAAAGTTGACCATGGTTACGCCGCCATCTTTAATGTTATTTCAAATTAAAATATGGCACTGCATTCCTTGTTAAAGAGTACATGTTTTTGTTTGAAATGTCTAGCTACATTTGGTTTTGAATAAAAAATTAAAAACGATATCTTAACATTTCAGTTTTTTTGTGGATATGTTCAAAATGAAAAATGATAGCTTAAATTTCTTTTCAGATAATATAATTGATCAACACAAAAATACGAAACTTTGCCAAATTTAAACATAGGCTCTGTCTCCACTAATAACCGAGATACCTATGGTGAGGCTCGAAATTGAATCACCCGGTATATTTCTCTTACCATTCGGTAAGAAGTTTCAGTTCAAAATTGGTTTGAAAGCATAATAGTTAATTTTGTTTATTGTGATTTAGGCACTTGTTGTTTTCGAGAGGTCTAACTGAAGGTGGCTATAAGGTAATGATCATCAGAAATAAGGACATGGATATTGAGAAGTTTGACTATGAGCTTCATCCACGGTATTTGATGATGCACAGTAAGTATTTACCATGTTTCACATGATTGCAAGCGGTATGATATTCTAGTATAACTATTCTTTTTACTTTATCATACGCAGTAAGATAAAGTATTGTAATCATGCCGAAAAAAAAAATTGAGATTTTAGCGGAAATAGGTCTTTTTGGGTCCCCTGAACATTTTTGACCAAGGTACAAAAAAATGTCTGTGTGTGTGTGTGTGTGTGTGTGTGTGTGTGCGTGTGTAAACGATTTTTGTGACGACGATTCCGGAGAAACTACTAAAGGTATCGGGACGAAAGTTTATATTTAGAAGTTTTCTGACCAAACTTAGAGCTGAAAAGCTTTTGGTTCGAAAGGGTCGAAAGGAACTGGTAGTTTATTCTAAGCCTTTTTCAATGATTTTGCAAATAAGCCGCCATTTCTGTAATTTCGACAAAAAAGTTAAATAATTAATTAAAGTAGAGGAAATTTTGAATAATTTATGCCTATGACATTTTTTGATAAAATTAATAGTTTAGCTTTTTAGTTTATTCTAAGCCTTTTTCAAGGATTTTGGAAATGAGCCGCCATTTCTGTAATTTCGACAAAATAGTTAATTAATAAATTAAAGTAGAGGAAATTATGAATAATTTATGCCTATAACATTTTTTGGTAAAAGTAATAGTTTACCTTCAAGAGCAAATTCTATTTGATCGAGATCGGTCGCATCTGCATTGATATGAAATTACATAGTAGCCAGGATTTTGACAAATATTTTTTGTGTTGTCACATTCGAAAACAGGTGATCTCAACGGAGTTTGGAGAACCACTATGGAACGTGCCGCTGTAGTGCGCAAAATTATAAAATACAAATTTCAAATAAAATAAGATCACCAATTTGATTGTTTGTTGATAAGAAATATCAACCCGTCTTTATTTCTAATTCTAAAAATGATACATTGAGAAAATTATAAATAAAGTATAGCGATGAGTGTAGTTTTATTTTAGTATGTTGGTAGGGATGTGTCATGAACAAATATAAATCTGTCAGAATTTGAATTACCTTTTTAAGGTGCGTTTTCTTTAGTGATAATGGCAGTGGTAGCAGACGCCGTTATAGTATGTGTAACAG
>CAXIES010000681.1:0-30109 GCA_964023965.1 Melinopterus prodromus | reverse complement strand
GTTGGGTTCGTAATTTTACCCGGAGTTTTAGTTGGGTTCGTATTTTTAACCCGGACTTTTTAGTTGGGTTAGTATTTTTACCCGGAGTTTTAGTTGGGTTCGTATTTTTACCCGGAGTTTTAGTTGGGTTCGTAATTTTATCCGGAGTTTTAGTTGGGTTCGTATTTTTTACCCGGACTTTTTAGTTGGGTTAGTATTTTTGCCCGGAGTTTTAGTTGGGTTCGTATTTTTTACCCGGAGTTTTAGTTGGGTTCGTAATTTTACCCGGAGTTTTAGTTGGGTTCGTAATTTTACCCGGAGTCTTAAGTTAGGTCGTATTTTTTATCCGGACTTTTTAGTTGGGTTCGTATTTTTACCCGGAGTTTTAGTTGGGTTCGTAATTTTACCCGGAGTTTTAGTTGGGTTCGTATTTTTTACCCGGACTTTTTAGTTGGGTTAGTATTTTTACCCGGAGTTTTAGTTGGGTTCGTATTTTTACCCGGAGTTTTAGTTGGGTTCGTATTTTTACCCGGAGTTTTAGTTGGGTTCGTAATTTTAGCCGGAGTTTTAGTTGGGTTCGTATTTTTTACCCGGACTTTTAGTTGGGTTCGTAATTTTACCCGGAGTTTTAGTTGGGTTCGTAATTTTCCCCGGAGTTTTAGTTGGGTTCGTAATTTTACCCGAGTTTTAGTTGGGTTCGTAATTTTACCCGGACTTTTTAGTTGGGTTCGTATTTTTTACCCGGACTTTTAGTTGGGTTCGTAATTTTACCCGGAGTTTTAGTTGGGTTCGTAATTTTACCCGGAGTTTTAGTTGAGTTGGTAATTTTACCCGGAGTTTTAGTTGGGTTCGTAATTTTACCCGGACTTTTTATTTGGGTTCGTAATTTTACCCGACTTTTTAGTTGGGTTCGTAATTTTACCCGGAGTTTTAGTTGGGTTCGTAATTTTACCCGGACTTTTTAGTTGGGTTCGTATTTTTTACCCGGACTTTTAGTTGCGTTCGTAATTTTACCCGGAGTTTTAGTTGGGTTCGTAATTTTACCCGAAGTTTTAGTTGAGTTGGTAATTTTACCCGGAGTTTTAGTTGGGTTCGTAATTTTACCCGGACTTTTTATTTGGGTTCGTAATTTTACCCGGACTTTTTAGTTGGGTTCGTAATTTTACCCGGAGTTTTAGTTGAGCTCGTAATTTTACCCGGAGTTTTACTTGGGTTCGTAATTTTACCCGAACTTTTTAGTTGGGTTCGCATTTTTTACCCGGACTTTTAGTTGGGTTCGTAATTTTACCCGGAGTTTTAGTTAGGTTCGTAATTTTACCCGGAGTTTTAGTTGGGTTCGTAATTTTACCCGGAGTTTTACTTGGGTTCGTAATTTTACCCGGAGTATTACTTGGGTTCGTAATTTTACCCGGAGTTTTAGTTGGGTTCGTAATTTTACCCGGAGTTTTAGTTGGGTTCGTAATTTTACCCGGACTTTTTAGTTGGGTTCGTATTTTTTACCCGGACTTTTAGTTGGGTTCGTAATTTTACCCGGAGTTTTAGTTGGTTCGTAATTTTACCCGGAGTTTCAGTTGAGTTCGTAATTTTACCCGGAGTTTTAGTTGGGTTCGTAATTTTACCCGGACTTTTTAGTTGGGTTCGTAATTTTACCCGGAGTTTTAGTTGGGTTCATAATTTACCCGGAGTTTTACTTGGGTTCGTAATTTTACCCGGAGTTTTACTTGGGTTCGCAATTTTACCCGGAGTTTTAGTTGGGTTCGTAATTTACCCGGGGTTTTAGTTGGGTTCGTAATTTTACCCGGACTTTTTAGTTGGGTTCGTATTTTTTACCCGGACTTTTAGTTGGGTTCGTAATTTTACCCGGAGTTTTAGTTGGGTTCGTAATTTTACCCGGAGTTTTAGTTGGGTTCGTAATTTTACCCGGAGTTTTAGTTGGGTTCGCATTTTTTACCCGGAATTTTTAGTTGGTTAGTATTTTTACCCGGAGTTTTAGTAGGGTTCGTATTTTTACCCGAGTTTTAGTTGGGTTCGTAATTTTACCCGGAGTTTTAGTTGGGTTCGTATTTTTAACCCGGACTTTTTAGTTGGGTTAGTATTTTTACCCGGAGTTTTAGTTGGGTTCGTATTTTTACCCGGAGTTTTAGTTGGGTTCGTAATTTTATCCGGAGTTTTAGTTGGGTTCGTATTTTTTACCCGGACTTTTTAGTTGGGTTAGTATTTTTGCCCGGAGTTTTAGTTGGGTTCGTATTTTTTACCCGGAGATTTAGTTGTGTTCGTAATTTTACCCGGAGTTTTAGTTGGGTTCGTAATTTTACCCGGAGTCTTAAGTTAGGTTCGTATTTTTTATCCGGACTTTTTAGTTGGGTTCGTATTTTTACCCGGAGTTTTAGTTGGTTCGTAATTTTACCCGGAGTTTTAGTTGGGTTCGTAATTTTACCCGGAGTTTTAGTTGGGTTCGTAATTTTACCCGGACTTTTTAGTTGGGTTCGTATTTTTTACCCGGACTTTTAGTTGGGTTCGTAATTTTACCCGGAGTTTTAGTTGAGCTCGTAATTTTACCCGAGTTTTACTTGGGTTCGTAATTTTACCCGAACTTTTTAGTTGGGTTCGCATTTTTTACCCGGACTTTTAGTTGGGTTCGTAATTTTACCCGGAGTTTTAGTTAGGTTCGTAATTTTACCCGGAGTTTTAGTTGGGTTCGTAATTTTACCCGGAGTTTTACTTGGGTTCGTAATTTTACCCGGAGTATTACTTGGGTTCGTAATTTTACCCGGAGTTTTAGTTGGGTTCGTAATTTTACCCGGAGTTTTAGTTGGGTTCGTAATTTTACCCGGACTTTTTAGTTGGGTTCGTATTTTTTACCCGGACTTTTAGTTGGGTTCGTAATTTTACCCGGAGTTTTAGTTGGGTTCGTAATTTTACCCGGAGTTTCAGTTGAGTTCGTAATTTTACCCGGAGTTTTAGTTGGGTTCGTAATTTTACCCGGACTTTTTAGTTGGGTTCGTAATTTTACCCGGAGTTTTAGTTGGGTTCATAATTTTACCCGGAGTTTTACTTGGGTTCGTAATTTTACCCGGAGTTTTACTTGGGTTCGCAATTTTACCCGGAGTTTTAGTTGGGTTCGTAATTTTACCCGGGGTTTTAGTTGGGTTCGTAATTTTACCCGGACTTTTTAGTTGGGTTCGTATTTTTTACCCGGACTTTTAGTTGGGTTCGTAATTTTACCCGGAGTTTTAGTTGGGTTCGTAATTTTACCCGGAGTTTTAGTTGGGTTCGTAATTTTACCCGGAGTTTTAGTTGGGTTCGCATTTTTTACCCGGAATTTTTAGTTGGGTTAGTATTTTTACCCGGAGTTTTAGTAGGGTTCGTATTTTTACCCGGAGTTTTAGTTGGGTTCGTAATTTTACCCGGAGTTTTAGTTGGGTTCGTATTTTTAACCCGGACTTTTTAGTTGGGTTAGTATTTTTACCCGGAGTTTTAGTTGGGTTCGTATTTTTACCCGGAGTTTTAGTTGGGTTCGTAATTTTATCCGGAGTTTTAGTTGGGTTCGTATTTTTTACCCGGACTTTTTAGTTGGGTTAGTATTTTTGCCCGGAGTTTTAGTTGGGTTCGTATTTTTTACCCGGAGATTTAGTTGTGTTCGTAATTTTACCCGGAGTTTTAGTTGGGTTCGCATTTTTTACCCGGAATTTTTAGTTGGGTTAGTATTTTTACCCGGAGTTTTAGTTGGGTTCGTATTTTTACCCGGAGTTTTAGTTGAGTTCGTAATTTTACCCGGAGTTTTAGTTGGGTTCGTAATTTTACCCGGACTTTTTAGTTGGGTTCGTAATTTTACCCGGAGTTTTAGTTGGGTTCGTAATTTTACCCGGAGTTTTAGTTGGGTTCGTAAATTTACCCGGAGTTTTAGTTGGGTTCGCATTTTTTACCCGGAATTTTTAGTTGGGTTAGTATTTTTACCCGGAGTTTTAGTAGGGTTCGTATTTTTACCCGGAGTTTTAGTTGGGTTCGTAATTTTACCCGGAGTTTTAGTTGGGTTCGTATTTTTAACCCGGACTTTTTAGTTGGGTTAGTATTTTTACCCGGAGTTTTAGTTGGGTTCGTATTTTTACCCGGAGTTTTAGTTGGGTTCGTAATTTTATCCGGAGTTTTAGTTGGGTTCGTATTTTTTACCCGGACTTTTTAGTTGGGTTAGTATTTTTGCCCGGAGTTTTAGTTGGGTTCGTATTTTTTACCCGGAGTTTTAGTTGGGTTCGTAATTTTACCCGGAGTTTTAGTTGGGTTCGTAATTTTACCCGGAGTCTTAAGTTAGGTTCGTATTTTTTATCCGGACTTTTTAGTTGGGTTCGTATTTTTTACCCGGAGTTTTAGTTGGGTTCGTAATTTTACCCGGAGTTTTAGTTGGGTTCGTATTTTTTACCCGGACTTTTTAGTTGGGTTAGTATTTTTACCCGGAGTTTTAGTTGGGTTCGTATTTTTACCCGGAGTTTTAGTTGGGTTCGTATTTTTACCCGGAGTTTTAGTTGGGTTCGTAATTTTAGCCGGAGTTTTAGTTGGGTTCGTATTTTTTACCCGGACTTTTTAGTTGGGTTCGTAATTTTACCCGGAGTTTTAGTTGGGTTCGTAATTTTCCCCGGAGTTTTAGTTGGGTTCGTAATTTTACCCGGAGTTTTAGTTGGGTTCGTAATTTTACCCGGACTTTTTAGTTGGGTTCGTATTTTTTACCCGGACTTTTAGTTGGGTTCGTAATTTTACCCGGAGTTTTAGTTGGGTTCGTAATTTTACCCGGAGTTTTAGTTGAGTTGGTAATTTTACCCGGAGTTTTAGTTGGGTTCGTAATTTTACCCGGACTTTTTATTTGGGTTCGTAATTTTACCCGGACTTTTTAGTTGGGTTCGTAATTTTACCCGGAGTTTTAGTTGGGTTCGTAATTTTACCCGGACTTTTTAGTTGGGTTCGTATTTTTTACCCGGACTTTTAGTTGCGTTCGTAATTTTACCCGGAGTTTTAGTTGGGTTCGTAATTTTACCCGAAGTTTTAGTTGAGTTGGTAATTTTACCCGGAGTTTTAGTTGGGTTCGTAATTTTACCCGGACTTTTTATTTGGGTTCGTAATTTTACCCGGACTTTTTAGTTGGGTTCGTAATTTTACCCGGAGTTTTAGTTGAGCTCGTAATTTTACCCGGAGTTTTACTTGGGTTCGTAATTTTACCCGAACTTTTTAGTTGGGTTCGCATTTTTTACCCGGACTTTTAGTTGGGTTCGTAATTTTACCCGGAGTTTTAGTTAGGTTCGTAATTTTACCCGGAGTTTTAGTTGGGTTCGTAATTTTACCCGGAGTTTTACTTGGGTTCGTAATTTTACCCGGAGTATTACTTGGGTTCGTAATTTTACCCGGAGTTTTAGTTGGGTTCGTAATTTTACCCGGAGTTTTAGTTGGGTTCGTAATTTTACCCGGACTTTTTAGTTGGGTTCGTATTTTTTACCCGGACTTTTAGTTGGGTTCGTAATTTTACCCGGAGTTTTAGTTGGGTTCGTAATTTTACCCGGAGTTTCAGTTGAGTTCGTAATTTTACCCGGAGTTTTAGTTGGGTTCGTAATTTTACCCGGACTTTTTAGTTGGGTTCGTAATTTTACCCGGAGTTTTAGTTGGGTTCATAATTTTACCCGGAGTTTTACTTGGGTTCGTAATTTTACCCGGAGTTTTACTTGGGTTCGCAATTTTACCCGGAGTTTTAGTTGGGTTCGTAATTTTACCCGGGGTTTTAGTTGGGTTCGTAATTTTACCAGGACTTTTTAGTTGGGTTCGTATTTTTTACCCGGACTTTTAGTTGGGTTCGTAATTTTACCCGGAGTTTTAGTTGGGTTCGTAATTTTACCCGGAGTTTTAGTTGGGTTCGTAATTTTACCCGGAGTTTTAGTTGGGTTCGCATTTTTTACCCGGAATTTTTAGTTGGGTTAGTATTTTTACCCGGAGTTTTAGTAGGGTTCGTATTTTTACCCGGAGTTTTAGTTGGGTTCGTAATTTTACCCGGAGTTTTAGTTGGGTTCGTATTTTTAACCCGGACTTTTTAGTTGGGTTAGTATTTTTACCCGGAGTTTTAGTTGGGTTCGTATTTTTACCCGGAGTTTTAGTTGGGTTCGTAATTTTATCCGGAGTTTTAGTTGGGTTCGTATTTTTTACCCGGACTTTTTAGTTGGGTTAGTATTTTTGCCCGGAGTTTTAGTTGGGTTCGTATTTTTTACCCGGAGATTTAGTTGTGTTCGTAATTTTACCCGGAGTTTTAGTTGGGTTCGTAATTTTACCCGGAGTCTTAAGTTAGGTTCGTATTTTTTATCCGGACTTTTTAGTTGGGTTCGTATTTTTACCCGGAGTTTTAGTTGGGTTCGTAATTTTACCCGGAGTTTTAGTTGGGTTCGTAATTTTACCCGGAGTTTTAGTTGGGTTCGTAATTTTACCCGGACTTTTTAGTTGGGTTCGTATTTTTTACCCGGACTTTTAGTTGGGTTCGTAATTTTACCCGGAGTTATAGTTGGGTTCGTAATTTTACCCGGAGTTTTAGTTGAGTTGGTAATTTTACCCGGAGTTTTAGTTGGGTTCGTAATTTTACCCGGAGTTTTAGTTGGGTTCGCATTTTTTACCCGGAATTTTTAGTTGGGTTAGTATTTTTACCCGGAGTTTTAGTAGGGTTCGTATTTTTACACGGAGTTTTAGTTGGGTTCGTAATTTTACCCGGAGTTTTAGTTGGGTTCGTATTTTTAACCCGGACTTTTTAGTTGGGTTAGTATTTTTACCCGGAGTTTTAGTTGGGTTCGTATTTTTACCCGGAGTTTTAGTTGGGTTCGTAATTTTATCCGGAGTTTTAGTTGGGTTCGTATTTTTTACCCGGACTTTTTAGTTGGGTTAGTATTTTTGCCCGGAGTTTTAGTTGGGTTCGTATTTTTTACCCGGAGTTTTAGTTGGGTTCGTAATTTTACCCGGAGTTTTAGTTGGGTTCGTAATTTTACCCGGAGTCTTAAGTTAGGTTCGCATTTTTTATCCGGACTTTTTAGTTGGGTTCGTATTTTTTACCCGGAGTTTTAGTTGGGTTCGCAATTTTACCCGGAGTTTTAGTTGGGTTCGTATTTTTTACCCGGACTTTTTAGTTGGGTTAGTATTTTTACCCGGAGTTTTAGTTGGTTTCGTATTTTTACCCGGAGTTTTAGTTGGGTTCGTATTTTTACCCGGAGTTTTAGTTGGGTTCGTAATTTTAGCCGGAGTTTTAGTTGGGTTCGTATTTTTTACCCGGACTTTTTAGTTGGGTTCGTAATTTTACCCGGAGTTTTAGTTGGGTTCGTAATTTTACCCGGAGTTTTAGTTGGGTTCGTAATTTTACCCGGAGTTTTAGTTGGGTTCGTAATTTTACCCGGACTTTTTAGTTGGGTTCGTATTTTTTACCCGGACTTTTAGGTGGGTTCGTAATTTTACCCGGAGTTTTAGTTGGGTTCGTAATTTTACCCGGAGTTTTAGTTGAGTTGGTAATTTTACCCGGAGTTTTAGTTGGGTTCGTAATTTTACCCGGACTTTTTATTTGGGTTCGTAATTTTACCCGGACTTTTTAGTTGGGTTCGTAATTTTACCCGGAGTTTTAGTTGGGTTCGTAATTTTACCCGGAGTTTTAGTTGGGTTCGTAATTTTACCCGGACTTTTTAGTTGGGTTCGTAATTTTACCCGGAGTTTTAGTTGGGTTCGTAATTTTACCCGGAGTTTTACTTGGGTTCGTAATTTTACCCGGACTTTTACTTGGGTTCGCAATTTTACCCGGAGTTTTAGTTGGGTTCGTAATTTTACCCGGGGTTTTAGTTGGGTTCGTAATTTTACCCGGACTTTTTAGTTGGGTTCGTATTTTTTACCCGGACTTTTAGTTGGGTTCGTAATTTTACCCGGAGTTTTAGTTGGGTTCGTAATTTTACCCGGAGTTTTAGTTGGGTTCGTAATTTTACCCGGAGCTTTAGTTGGGTTCGCATTTTTTACCCGGAATTTTTAGTTGGGTTAGTATTTTTACCCGGAGTTTTAGTAGGGTTCGTATTTTTACCCGGAGTTTTAGTTGGGTTCGTAATTTTACCCGGAGTTTTAGTTGGGTTCGTATTTTTAACCCGGACTTTTTAGTTGGGTTAGTATTTTTACCCGGAGTTTTAGTTGGGTTCGTATTTTTACCCGGAGTTTTAGTTGGGTTCGTAATTTTATCCGGAGTTTTAATTGGGTTCGTATTTTTTACCCGACTTTTTAGTTGGGTTAGTATTTTTGCCCGGAGTTTTAGTTGGGTTCGTATTTTTTACCCGGAGTTTTAGTTGGGTTCGTAATTTTACCCGGAGTTTTAGTTGGGTTCGTAATTTTACCCGGAGTCTTAAGTTAGGTTCGTATTTTTTATCCGGACTTTTTAGTTGGGTTCGTATTTTTACCCGGAGTTTTAGTTGGGTTCGTAATTTTACCCGGAGTTTTAGTTGGGTTCGTAATTTTACCCGGAGTTTTAGTTGGGTTCGTAATTTTACCCGGACTTCTTAGTTGGGTTCGTATTTTTTACCCGGACTTTTAGTTGGGTTCGTAATTTTACCCGGAGTTATAGTTGGGTTCGTAATTTTACCCGGAGTTTTAGTTGAGTTGGTAATTTTACCCGGAGTTTTAGTTGGGTTCGTAATTTTACCCGGAGTTTTAGTTGGGTTCGCATTTTTTACCCGGAATTTTTAGTTGGGTTAGTATTTTTACCCGGAGTTTTAGTAGGGTTCGTATTTTTACCCGGAGTTTTAGTTGGGTTCGTAATTTTATCCGGAGTTTTAGTTGGGTTCGTATTTTTTACCCGGACTTTTTAGTTGGGTTAGTATTTTTGCCCGGAGTTTTAGTTGGGTTCGTATTTTTAACCCGGACTTTTTAGTTGGGTTAGTATTTTTACCCGGAGTTTTAGTTGGGTTCGTATTTTTACCCGGACTTTTTAGTTGGGTTCGTAATTTTACCCGGTGTTTTAGTTGGGTTCGTAATTTTATCCGGAGTTTTAGTTGGGTTCGTATTTTTTACCCGGACTTTTTAGTTGGGTTCGTAATTTTACCCGGAGTTTTAGTTGAGTTCGTATTTTTAACCCGGATTTTTTAGTTGGGTTAGTATTTTTACCCGGAGTTTTAGTTGGGATCGTATTTTTACCCGGAGTTTTAGTTGGGTTCGTAATTTTATCCGGAGTTTTAGTTGGGTTCGTATTTTTTACCCGGACTTTTTAGTTGGGTTAGTATTTTTGCCCGAGTTTTAGTTGGGTTCGTATTTTTTACCCGGAGTTTTAGTTGGGTTCGTAATTTTACCCGGAGTTTTAGTTGGGTTCGTAATTTTACCCGGAGTCTTAAGTTAGGTTCGCATTTTTTATCCGGACTTTTTAGTTGGGTTCGTATTTTTTACCCGGAGTTTTAGTTGGGTTCGCAATTTTACCCGGAGTTTTAGTTGGGTTCGTATTTTTTACCCGGACTTTTTAGTTGGGTTAGTATTTTTACCCGGAGTTTTAGTTGGGTTCGTATTTTTACCCGGAGTTTTAGTTGGGTTCGTATTTTTACCCGGAGTTTTAGTTGGGTTCGTAATTTTAGCCGGAGTTTTAGTTGGGTTCGTATTTTTTACCCGGACTTTTTAGTTGGGTTCGTAATTTTACCCGGAGTTTTAGTTGGGTTCGTAATTTTACCCGGAGTTTTAGTTGGGTTCGTAATTTTACCCGGAGTTTTAGTTGGGTTCGTAATTTTACCCGGACTTTTTAGTTGGGTTCGTATTTTTTACCCGGACTTTTAGTTGGGTTCGTAATTTTACCCGGAGTTTTAGTTGGGTTCGTAATTTTACCCGGAGTTTTAGTTGAATTGGTAATTTTACCCGAGTTTTAGTTGGGTTCGTAATTTTACCCGGACTTTTTATTTGGGTTCGTAATTTTACCCGGACTTTTTAGTTGGGTTCGTAATTTTACCCGGAGTTTTAGTTGGGTTCGTAGTTTTACCCGGAGTTTTAGTTGAGTTCGTAATTTTACCCGGAGTTTTAGTTGGGTTCGTAATTCTACCCGGACTTTTTAGTTGGGTTCGTAATTTTACCCGGAGTTTTAGTTGGGTTCGTAATTTTACCCGGAGTTTTACTTGGGTTCGTAATTTTACCCGGAGTTTTACTTGGGTTCGCAATTTTACCCGGAGTTTTAGTTGGGTTCGTAATTTTACCCGGGGTTTTAGTTGGGTTCGTAATTTTACCCGGACTTTTTAGTTAGGTTCGTATTTTTTACCCGGACTTTTAGTTGGGTTCGTAATTTTACCCGGAGTTTTAGTTGGGTTCGTAATTTTACCCGGAGTTTTAGTTGGGTTCGTAATTTTACCCGGAGTTTTAGTTGGGTTCGCATTTTTTACCCGGAATTTTTAGTTGGGTTAGTATTTTTACCCGGAGTTTTAGTAGGGTTCGTATTTTTACCCGGAGTTTTAGTTGGGTTCGTAATTTTACCCGGAGTTTTAGTTGGGTTCGTATTTTTAACCCGGACTTTTTAGTTGGGTTAGTATTTTTACCCGGAGTTTTAGTTGGGTTCGTATTTTTACCCGGAGTTTTAGTTGGGTTCGTAATTTTATCCGGAGTTTTAGTTGGGTTCGTATTTTTTAACCGGACTTTTTAGTTGGGTTAGTATTTTTGCCCGGAGTTTTAGTTGGGTTCGTATTTTTTACCCGGAGTTTTAGTTGGGTTCGTAATTTTACCCGGAGTTTTAGTTGGGTGCGTAATTTTACCCGGAGTTTTAGTTGGGTTCGTAATTTTACCCGGAGTTTTAGTTGGGTTCGTAATTTTACCCGGACTTTTAGTTGGGTTCGTATTTTTTACCCGGACTTTTAATTGGGTTCGTAATTTTACCCGGAGTTTTAGTTGGGTTCGTAATTTTACCCGGAGTTTTAGTTGAGTTGGTAATTTTACCCGGAGTTTTAGTTGGGTTCGTAATTTTACCCGGAGTTTTAGTTGGGTTCGCATTTTTTACCCGGAATTTTTAGTTGGGTTAGTATTTTTACCCGGAGTTTTAGTAGGGTTCGTATTTTTACCCGGAGTTTTAGTTGGGTTCGTAATTTTACCCGGAGTTTTAGTTGGGTTCGTATTTTTAACCCGGACTTTTTAGTTGGGTTAGTATTTTTACCCGGAGTTTTAGTTGGGTTCGTATTTTTACCCGGAGTTTTAGTTGGGTTCGGAATTTTATCCGGAGTTTTAGTTGGGTTCGTATTTTTTACCCGGACTTTTTAGTTGGGTTAGTATTTTTGCCCGGAGTTTTAGTTGGGTTCGTATTTTTTACCCGGAGTTTTAGTTGGGTTCGTAATTTTACCCGGACTTTTTATTTGGGTTCGTAATTTTACCCGGAGTTTTAGTTGGGTTCGTAATTTTACCCGGAGTTTTAGTTGGGTTCGTATTTTTACCCGGAGTTTTAGTTGGGTTCGTAATTTTATCCGGAGTTTTAGTTGGGTTCGTATTTTTTAACCGGACTTTTTAGTTGGGTTAGTATTTTTGCCCGGAGTTTTAGTTGGGTTCGTATTTTTTACCCGGAGTTTTAGTTGGGTTCGTAATTTTACCCGGAGTTTTAGTTGGGTGCGTAATTTTACCCGGAGTTTTAGTTGGGTTCGTAATTTTACCCGGAGTTTTAGTTGGGTTCGTAATTTTACCCGGACTTTTTAGTTGGGTTCGTATTTTTTACCCGGACTTTTAATTGGGTTCGTAATTTTACCCGGAGTTTTAGTTGGGTTCGTAATTTTACCCGGAGTTTTAGTTGAGTTGGTAATTTTACCCGGAGTTTTAGTTGGGTTCGTAATTTTACCCGGAGTTTTAGTTGGGTTCGCATTTTTTACCCGGAATTTTTAGTTGGGTTAGTATTTTTACCCGGAGTTTTAGTAGGGTTCGTATTTTTACCCGGAGTTTTAGTTGGGTTCGTAATTTTACCCGGAGTTTTAGTTGGGTTCGTATTTTTAACCCGGACTTTTTAGTTGGGTTAGTATTTTTACCCGGAGTTTTAGTTGGGTTCGTATTTTTACCCGGAGTTTTAGTTGGGTTCGGAATTTTATCCGGAGTTTTAGTTGGGTTCGTATTTTTTACCCGGACTTTTTAGTTGGGTTAGTATTTTTGCCCGGAGTTTTAGTTGGGTTCGTATTTTTTACCCGGAGTTTTAGTTGGGTTCGTAATTTTACCCGGAGTTTTAGTAGGGTTCGTAATTTTACCCGGAGTCTTAAGTTAGGTTCGTATTTTTTATCCGGACTTTTTAGTTGGGTTCGTATTTTTTACCCGGAGTTTTAGTTGGGTTCGCAATTTTACCCCGAGTTTTAGTTGGGTTCGTATTTTTTACCCGGACTTTTTAGTTGGGTTAGTATTTTTACCCGGAGTTTTAGTTGGGTTCGTATTTTTACCCGGAGTTTTAGTTGGGTTCGTATTTTTACCCGGAGTTTTAGTTGGGTTCGTAATTTTAGCCGGAGTTTTAGTTGGGTTCGTATTTTTTACCCGGACTTTTTAGTTGGGTTCGTAATTTTACCCGGAGTTTTAGTTGGGTTCTTAATTTTACCCGGAGTTTTAGTTGGGTTCGTAATTTTACCCGGAGTTTTAGTTGGGTTCGTAATTTTACCCGGACTTTTTAGTTGGGTTCGTATTTTTTACCCGGACTTTTAGTTGGGTTCGTAATTTTACCCGGAGTTTTAGTTGGGTTCGTAATTTTACCCGGAGTTTTAGTTGAGTTGGTAATTTTACCCGGAGTTTTAGTTGGGTTCGTAATTTTACCCGGACTTTTTATTTGGGTTCGTAATTTTACCCGGACTTTTTAGTTGGGTTCGTAATTTTACCCGGAGTTTTAGTTGGGTTCGTAATTTTACCCGGACTTTTTAGTTGGGTTCGTATTTTTTACCCGGACTTTTAGTTGGGTTCGTAATTTTACCCGGAGTTTTAGTTGGGTTCGTAATTTTACCCGGAGTTTTAGTTGAGTTGGTAATTTTACCCGGAGTTTTAGTTGGGTTCGTAATTTTACCCGGACTTTTTATTTGGGTTCGTAATTTTACCCGGACTTTTTAGTTGGGTTCGTAATTTTACCCGGAGTTTTAGTTGAGTTCGTAATTTTACCCGGAGTTTTACTTGGGTTCGTAATTTTACCCGAACTTTTTAGTTGGGTTCGCATTTTTTACCCGGACTTTTAGTTGGGTTCGTAATTTTACCCGGAGTTTTAGTTGGGTTCGTAATTTTACCCGGAGTTTTAGTTGGGTTCGTAATTTTACCCGGAGTTTTACTTGGGTTCGTAATTTTACCCGGAGTTTTACTTGGGTTCGTAATTTTACCCGGAGTTTTAGTTGGGTTCGTAATTTTACCCGGAGTTTTAGTTGGGTTCGTAATTTTACCCGGACTTTTTAGTTGGGTTCGTATTTTTTACCCGGACTTTTAGTTGGGTTCGTAATTTTACCCGGAGTTTTAGTTGGGTTCGTAATTTTACCCGGAGTTTTAGTTGAGTTCGTAATTTTACCCGGAGTTTTAGTTGGGTTCGTAATTTTACCCGGACTTTTTAGTTGGGTTCGTAATTTTACCCGGAGTTTTAGTTGGGTTCGTAATTTTACCCGGACTTTTTAGTTGGGTTCGAATTTTTTACCCGGACTTTTAGTTGGGTTCATAATTTTACCCGGAGCTTTAGTTGGGTTCGTAATTTTACCTGGACTTTTTAGTTGGGTTCGTATTTTTTACCCGGACTTTTAGTTGGGTTCGTAATTTTACCCGGAGTTTTAGTTGGGTTCGTAATTTTACCCGGAGTCTTGAGTTACCCGGACTTTTTAGTTGGGTTCGTATTTTTACCCGGACTTTTAGTTGGGTTCGTAATTTTACCCGGAGTTTTAGTTGGGTTCGTAATTTTACCCGGAGTTTTACTTGAGTTCGTAATTTTACCCGGAGTTTTACTTGGGTTCGTAATTTTACCCGGAGTTTTAGTTGGGTTCGTAATTTTACCCGGAGTTTTAGTTGGGTTCGTAATTTTACCCGGACTTTTTAGTTGGGTTCGTATTTTTTACCCGGAGTTTTAGTTGGGTTCGTAATTTTACCCGGAGTTTTAGTTGGGTTCGTAATTTTACCCGGAGTTTTAGTTGAGTTCGTAATTTTACCCGGAGTTTTAGTTGGGTTCGTAATTTTACCCGGACTTTTTAGTTGGGTTCGTCATTTTACCCGGACTTTTTAGTTGGGTTCGTAATTTTACCCGGAGTCTTAAGTTAGGTTCGTATTTTTTATCCGGACTTTTTAGTTGGGTTCGTATTTTTTACCCGGAGTTTTAGTTGGGTTCGTAATTTTACCCGGAGTTTTAGTTGGGTTCGTAATTTTACCCGGACTTTTTAGTTGGGTTCGTATTTTTTACCCGGACTTTTAGTTGGGTTCGTAATTTTACCCGGAGTTTTAGTTGGGTTCGTATTTTTAACCCGGACTTTTTAGTTGGGTTAGTATTTTTACCCGGAGTTTTAGTAGGGTTCGTATTTTTACCCGGAGTTTTAGTTGGGTTCGTAATTTTACCCGGAGTTTTAGTTGGGTTCGTATTTTTAACCCGGACTTTTTAGTTGGGTTAGTATTTTTATCCGGAGTTTTAGTTGGGTTCGTATTTTTACCCGGAGTTTTAGTTGGGTTCGTAATTTTATCCGGAGTTTTAGTTGGGTTCGTATTTTTTAATCGGACTTTTTAGTTGGGTTAGTATTTTTGCCCGGAGTTTTAGTTGGGTTCGTATTTTTTACCCGGAGTTTTAGTTGGGTTCGTAATTTTACCCGGAGTTTTAGTTGGGTTCGTAATTTTACCCGGAGTCTTAAGTTAGGTTCGTATTTTTTATCCGGACTTTTTAGTTGGGTTCGTATTTTTACCCGGAGTTTTAGTTGGGTGCGTAATTTTACCCGGAGTTTTAGTTGGGTTCGTAATTTTACCCGGAGTTTTAGTTGGGTTCGTAATTTTACCCGGACTTTTTAGTTGGGTTCGTATTTTTTACCCGGACTTTCAATTGGGTTCGTAATTTTACCCGGAGTTTTAGTTGGGTTCGTAATTTTACCCGGAGTTTTAGTTGAGTTGGTAATTTTACCCGGAGATTTAGTTGGGTTCGTAATTTTACCCGGAGTTTTAGTTGGGTTCGCATTTTTTACCCGGAATTTTTAGTTGGGTTAGTATTTTTACCCGGAGTTTTAGTTGGGTTCGTAATTTTACCCGGAGTTTTAGTTGGGTTCGTATTTTTAACCCGGACTTTTTAGTTGGGTTAGTATTTTTACCCGGAGTTTTAGTTGGGTTCGTATTTTTACCCGGAGTTTTAGTTGGGTTCGGAATTTTATCCGGAGTTTTAGTTGGGTTCGTATTTTTTACCCGGACTTTTTAGTTGGGTTAGTATTTTTGCCCGGAGTTTTAGTTGGGTTCGTATTTTTTACCCGGAGTTTTAGTTGGGTTCGTAATTTTACCCGGAGTTTTAGTTGGGTTCGTAATTTTACCCGGAGTCTTAAGTTAGGTTCGTATTTTTTATCCGGACTTTTTAGTTGGGTTCGTATTTTTTACCCGGAGTTTTAGTTGGGTTCGCAATTTTCCCCGGAGATTTAGTTGGGTTCGTATTTTTTACCCGGACTTTTTAGTTGGGTTAGTATTTTTACCCGGAGTTTTAGTTGGGTTCGTAATTTTAGCCGGAGTTTTAGTTGGGTTCGTATTTTTTACCCGGACTTTTTAGTTGGGTTCGTAATTTTACCCGGAGTTTTAGTTGGGTTCGTAATTTTACCCGGAGTTTTAGTTGGGTTCGTAATTTTACCCGGAGTTTTAGTTGGGTTCGTAATTTTACCCGGACTTTTTAGTTGGGTTCGTATTTTTTACCCGGACTTTTAGTTGGGTTCGTAATTTTACCCGGAGTTTTAGTTGGGTTCGTAATTTTACCCGGAGTTTTAGTTGAATTGGTAATTTTACCCGGAGTTTTAGTTGGGTTCGTAATTTTACCCGGACTTTTTATTTGGGTTCGTAATTTTACCCGGACTTTTTAGTTGGGTTCGTAATTTTACCCGGAGTTTTAGTTGGGTTCGTAGTTTTACCCGGAGTTTTAGTTGAGTTCGTAATTTTACCCGGAGTTTTAGTTGGGTTCGTAATTCTACCCGGACTTTTTAGTTGGGTTCGTAATTTTACCCGGAGTTTTAGTTGGGTTCGTAATTTTACCCGGAGTTTTACTTGGGTTCGTAATTTTACCCGGAGTTTTACTTGGGTTCGCAATTTTACCCGGAGTTTTAGTTGGGTTCGTAATTTTACCCGGGGTTTTAGTTGGGTTCGTAATTTTACCCGGACTTTTTAGTTGGGTTCGTATTTTTTACCCGGACTTTTAGTTGGGTTCGTAATTTTACCCGGAGTTTTAGTTGGGTTCGTAATTTTACCCGGAGTTTTAGTTGGGTTCGTAATTTTACCCGGAGTTTTAGTTGGGTTCGCATTTTTTACCCGGAATTTTTAGTTGGGTTAGTATTTTTACCCGGAGTTTTAGTAGGGTTCGTATTTTTACCCGGAGTTTTAGTTGGGTTCGTAATTTTACCCGGAGTTTTAGTTGGGTTCGTATTTTTAACCCGGACTTTTTAGTTGGGTTAGTATTTTTACCCGGAGTTTTAGTTGGGTTCGTATTTTTACCCGGAGTTTTAGTTGGGTTCGTAATTTTATCCGGAGTTTTAGTTGGGTTCGTATTTTTTAACCGGACTTTTTAGTTGGGTTAGTATTTTTGCCCGGAGTTTTAGTTGGGTTCGTATTTTTTACCCGGAGTTTTAGTTGGGTTCGTAATTTTACCCGGAGTTTTAGTTGGGTGCGTAATTTTACCCGGAGTTTTAGTTGGGTTCGTAATTTTACCCGGAGTTTTAGTTGGGTTCGTAATTTTACCCGGACTTTTAGTTGGGTTCGTATTTTTTACCCGGACTTTTAATTGGGTTCGTAATTTTACCCGGAGTTTTAGTTGGGTTCGTAATTTTACCCGGAGTTTTAGTTGAGTTGGTAATTTTACCCGGAGTTTTAGTTGGGTTCGTAATTTTACCCGGAGTTTTAGTTGGGTTCGCATTTTTTACCCGGAATTTTTAGTTGGGTTAGTATTTTTACCCGGAGTTTTAGTAGGGTTCGTATTTTTACCCGGAGTTTTAGTTGGGTTCGTAATTTTACCCGGAGTTATAGTTGGGTTCGTATTTTTAACCCGGACTTTTTAGTTGGGTTAGTATTTTTACCCGGAGTTTTAGTTGGGTTCGTATTTTTACCCGGAGTTTTAGTTGGGTTCGGAATTTTATCCGGAGTTTTAGTTGGGTTCGTATTTTTTACCCGGACTTTTTAGTTGGGTTAGTATTTTTGCCCGGAGTTTTAGTTGGGTTCGTATTTTTTACCCGGAGTTTTAGTTGGGTTCGTAATTTTACCCGGACTTTTTATTTGGGTTCGTAATTTTACCCGGAGTTTTAGTTGGGTTCGTAATTTTACCCGGAGTTTTAGTTGGGTTCGTATTTTTACCCGGAGTTTTAGTTGGGTTCGTAATTTTATCCGGAGTTTTAGTTGGGTTCGTATTTTTTAACCGGACTTTTTAGTTGGGTTAGTATTTTTGCCCGGAGTTTTAGTTGGGTTCGTATTTTTTACCCGGAGTTTTAGTTGGGTTCGTAATTTTACCCGGAGTTTTAGTTGGGTGCGTAATTTTACCCGGAGTTTTAGTTGGGTTCGTAATTTTACCCGGAGTTTTAGTTGGGTTCGTAATTTTACCCGGACTTTTTAGTTGGGTTCGTATTTTTTACCCGGACTTTTAATTGGGTTCGTAATTTTACCCGGAGTTTTAGTTGGGTTCGTAATTTTACCCGGAGTTTTAGTTGAGTTGGTAATTTTACCCGGAGTTTTAGTTGGGTTCGTAATTTTACCCGGAGTTTTAGTTGGGTTCGCATTTTTTACCCGGAATTTTTAGTTGGGTTAGTATTTTTACCCGGAGTTTTAGTAGGGATCGTATTTTTACCCGGAGTTTTAGTTGGGTTCGTAATTTTACCCGGAGTTTTAGTTGGGTTCGTATTTTTAACCCGGACTTTTTAGTTGGGTTAGTATTTTTACCCGGAGTTTTAGTTGGGTTCGTATTTTTACCCGGAGTTTTAGTTGGGTTCGGAATTTTATCCGGAGTTTTAGTTGGGTTCGTATTTTTTACCCGGACTTTTTAGTTGGGTTAGTATTTTTGCCCGGAGTTTTAGTTGGGTTCGTATTTTTTACCCGGAGTTTTAGTTGGGTTCGTAATTTTACCCGGAGTTTTAGTAGGGTTCGTAATTTTACCCGGAGTCTTAAGTTAGGTTCGTATTTTTTATCCGGACTTTTTAGTTGGGTTCGTATTTTTTACCCGGAGTTTTAGTTGGGTTCGCAATTTTACCCCGAGTTTTAGTTGGGTTCGTATTTTTTACCCGGACTTTTTAGTTGGGTTAGTATTTTTACCCGGAGTTTTAGTTGGGTTCGTATTTTTACCCGGAGTTTTAGTTGGGTTCGTATTTTTACCCGGAGTTTTAGTTGGGTTCGTAATTTTAGCCGGAGTTTTAGTTGGGTTCGTATTTTTTACCCGGACTTTTTAGTTGGGTTCGTAATTTTACCCGGAGTTTTAGTTGGGTTCTTAATTTTACCCGGAGTTTTAGTTGGGTTCGTAATTTTACCCGGAGTTTTAGTTGGGTTCGTAATTTTACCCGGACTTTTTAGTTGGGTTCGTATTTTTTACCCGGACTTTTAGTTGGGTTCGTAATTTTACCCGGAGTTTTAGTTGGGTTCGTAATTTTACCCGGAGTTTTAGTTGAGTTGGTAATTTTACCCGGAGTTTTAGTTGGGTTCGTAATTTTACCCGGATTTTTTATTTGGGTTCGTAATTTTACCCGGACTTTTTAGTTGGGTTCGTAATTTTACCCGGAGTTTTCGTTGGGTTCGTAATTTTACCCGGAGTTTTAGTTGGGTTCGTAATTTTACCCGGAGTTTTAGTTGAGTTGGTAATTTTACCCGGAGTTTTAGTTGGGTTCGTAATTTTACCCGGACTTTTTATTTGGGTTCGTAATTTTACCCGGACTTTTTAGTTGGGTTCGTAATTTTACCCGGAGTTTTAGTTGAGTTCGTAATTTTACCCGGAGTTTTACTTGGGTTCGTAATTTTACCCGGAGTTTTACTTGGGTTCGTAATTTTACCCGGAGTTTTAGTTGGGTTCGTAATTTTACCCGGAGTTTTAGTTGGGTTCGTAATTTTACCCGGACTTTTTAGTTGGGTTCGTATTTTTTGCCCGGACTTTTAGTTGGGTTCGTAATTTTACCCGGAGTTTTAGTTGGGTTCGTAATTTTACCCGGAGTTTTAGTTGAGTTCGTAATTTTACCCGGAGTTTTAGTTGGGTTCGTAATTTTACCCGGACTTTTTAGTTGGGTTCGTAATTTTACCCGGAGTTTTAGTTGGGTTCGTAATTTTACCCGGACTTTTTAGTTGGGTTCGAATTTTTTACCCGGACTTTTAGTTGGGTTCATAATTTTACCCGGCGCTTTAGTTGGGTTCGTAATTTTACCTGGACTTTTTAGTTGGGTTCGTATTTTTTACCCGGACTTTTAGTTGGGTTCGTAATTTTACCCGGAGTTTTAGTTGGGTTCGTAATTTTACCCGGAGTCTTGAGTTACCCGGACTTTTTAGTTGGGTTCGTATTTTTACCCGGACTTTTAGTTGGGTTCGTAATTTTACCCGGAGTTTTAGTTGGGTTCGTAATTTTACCCGGAGTTTTACTTGAGTTCGTAATTTTACCCGGAGTTTTACTTGGGTTCGTAATTTTACCCGGAGTTTTAGTTGGGTTCGTAATTTTACCCGGAGTTTTAGTTGGGTTCGTAATTTTACCCGGACTTTTTAGTTGGGTTCGTATTTTTTACCCGGAGTTTTAGTTGGGTTCGTAATTTTACCCGGAGTTTTAGTTGGGTTCGTAATTTTACCCGGAGTTTTAGTTGAGTTCGTAATTTTACCCGGAGTTTTAGTTGGGTTCGTAATTTTACCCGGACTTTTTAGTTGGATTCGTAATTTTACCCGGACTTTTTAGTTGGGTTCGTAATTTTACCCGGAGTCTTAAGTTAGGTTCGTATTTTTTATCCGGACTTTTTAGT
Source organism: Melinopterus prodromus (assembly GCA_964023965.1). Lineage (NCBI taxonomy): Eukaryota > Metazoa > Arthropoda > Insecta > Coleoptera > Scarabaeidae > Melinopterus > Melinopterus prodromus. The sequence continues at coordinate 10,031 of CAXIES010000681.1, read as the reverse complement.
TGGGTTCGTATTTTTTACCCGGAGTTTTAGTTGGGTTCGTAATTTTACCCGGAGTTTTAGTTGGGTTCGTAATTTTACCCGGACTTTTTAGTTGGGTTCGTATTTTTTACCCGGACTTTTAGTTGGGTTCGTAATTTTACCCGGAGTTTTAGTTGGGTTCGTATTTTTAACCCGGACTTTTTAGTTGGGTTAGTATTTTTACCCGGAGTTTTAGTAGGGTTCGTATTTTTACCCGGAGTTTTAGTTGGGTTCGTAATTTTTCCCGGAGTTTTAGTTGGGTTCGTATTTTTAACCCGGACTTTTTAGTTGGGTTAGTATTTTTATCCGGAGTTTTAGTTGGGTTCGTATTTTTACCCGGAGTTTTAGTTGGGTTCGTAATTTTATCCGGAGTTTTAGTTGGGTTCGTATTTTTTAATCGGACTTTTTAGTTGGGTTAGTATTTTTGCCCGGAGTTTTAGTTGGGTTCGTATTTTTTACCCGGAGTTTTAGTTGGGTTCGTAATTTTACCCGGAGTTTTAGTTGGGTTCGTAATTTTACCCGGAGTCTTAAGTTAGGTTCGTATTTTTTATCCGGACTTTTTAGTTGGGTTCGTATTTTTACCCGGAGTTTTAGTTGGGTGCGTAATTTTACCCGGAGTTTTAGTTGGGTTCGTAATTTTACCCGGAGTTTTAGTTGGGTTCGTAATTTTACCCGGACTTTTTAGTTGGGTTCGTATTTTTTACCCGGACTTTTAATTGGGTTCGTAATTTTACCCGGAGTTTTAGTTGGGTTCGTAATTTTACCCGGAGTTTTAGTTGAGTTGGTAATTTTACCCGGAGTTTTAGTTGGGTTCGTAATTTTACCCGGAGTTTTAGTTGGGTTCGCATTTTTACCCGGAATTTTTAGTTGGGTTAGTATTTTTACCCGGAGTTTTAGTAGGGTTCGTATTTTTACCCGGAGTTTTAGTTGGGTTCGTAATTTTACCCGGAGTTTTAGTTGGGTTCGTATTTTTAACCCGGACTTTTTAGTTGGGTTAGTATTTTTACCCGGAGTTTTAGTTGGGTTCGTATTTTTACCCGGAGTTTTAGTTGGGTTCGGAATTTTATCCGGGGTTTTAGTTGGGTTCGTATTTTTTACCCGGACTTTTTAGTTGGGTTAGTATTTTTGCCCGGAGTTTTAGTTGGGTTCGTATTTTTTACCCGGGGTTTTAGTTGGGTTCGTAATTTTACCCGGAGTTTTAGTTGGGTTCGTAATTTTACCCGGAGTCTTAAGTTAGGTTCGTATTTTTTATCCGGACTTTTTAGTTGGGTTCGTATTTTTTACCCGGAGTTTTAGTTGGGTTCGCAATTTTCCCCGGAGATTTAGTTGGGTTCGTATTTTTTACCCGGACTTTTTAGTTGGGTTAGTATTTTTACCCGGAGTTTTAGTTGGGTTCGTATTTTTACCCGGAGTTTTAGTTGGGTTCGTATTTTTACCCGGAGTTTTAGTTGGGTTCGTAATTTTAGCCGGAGTTTTAGTTGGGTTCGTATTTTTTACCCGGACTTTTTAGTTGGGTTCGTAATTTTACCCGGAGTTTTAGTTGGGTTCTTAATTTTACCCGGAGTTTTAGTTGGGTTCGTAATTTTACCCGGAGTTTTAGTTGGGTTCGTAATTTTACCCGGACTTTTTAGTTGGGTTCGTATTTTTTACCCGGACTTTTAGTTGGGTTCGTAATTTTACCCGGAGTTTTAGTTGGGTTCGTAATTTTACCCGGAGTTTTAGTTGAGTTGGTAATTTTACCCGGAGTTTTAGTTGGGTTCGTAATTTTACCCGGACTTTTTATTTGGGTTCGTAATTTTACCCGGACTTTTTAGTTGGGTTCGTAATTTTACCCGGAGTTTTAGTTGGGTTCGTAATTTTACCCGGACTTTTTAGTTGGGTTCGTATTTTTTACCCGGACTTTTAGTTGGGTTCGTAATTTTACCCGGAGTTTTAGTTGGGTTCGTAATTTTACCCGGAGTTTTAGTTGAGTTGGTAATTTTACCCGGAGTTTTAGTTGGGTTCGTAATTTTACCCGGACTTTTTATTTGGGTTCGTAATTTTACCCGGACTTTTTAGTTGGGTTCGTAATTTTACCCGGAGTTTTAGTTGAGTTCGTAATTTTACCCGGAGTTTTACTTGGGTTCGTAATTTTACCCGAACTTTTTAGTTGGGTTCGCATTTTTTACCCGGACTTTTAGTTGGGTTCGTAATTTTACCCGGAGTTTTAGTTGGGTTCGTAATTTTACCCGGAGTTTTAGTTGGGTTCGTAATTTTACCCGGAGTTTTACTTGGGTTCGTAATTTTACCCGGAGTTTTACTTGGGTTCGTAATTTTACCCGGAGTTTTAGTTGGGTTCGTAATTTTACCCGGAGTTTTAGTTGGGTTCGTAATTTTACCCGGACTTTTTAGTTGGGTTCGTATTTTTTACCCGGACTTTTAGTTGGGTTCGTAATTTTACCCGGAGTTTTAGTTGGGTTCGTATTTTTAACCCGGACTTTTTAGTTGGGTTAGTATTTTTACCCGGAGTTTTAGTAGGGTTCGTATTTTTACCCGGAGTTTTAGTTGGGTTCGTAATTTTACCCGGAGTTTTAGTTGGGTTCGTATTTTTAACCCGGACTTTTTAGTTGGGTTAGTATTTTTATCCGGAGTTTTAGTTGGGTTCGTATTTTTACCCGGAGTTTTAGTTGGGTTCGTAATTTTATCCGGAGTTTTAGTTGGGTTCGTATTTTTTAATCGGACTTTTTAGTTGGGTTAGTATTTTTGCCCGGAGTTTTAGTTGGGTTCGTATTTTTTACCCGGAGTTTTAGTTGGGTTCGTAATTTTACCCGGAGTTTTAGTTGGGTTCGTAATTTTACCCGGAGTCTTAAGTTAGGTTCGTATTTTTTATCCGGACTTTTTAGTTGGGTTCGTATTTTTACCCGGAGTTTTAGTTGGGTGCGTAATTTTACCCGGAGTTTTAGTTGGGTTCGTAATTTTACCCGGAGTTTTAGTTGGGTTCGTAATTTTACCCGGACTTTTTAGTTGGGTTCGTATTTTTTACCCGGACTTTTAATTGGGTTCGTAATTTTACCCGGAGTTTTAGTTGGGTTCGTAATTTTACCCGGAGTTTTAGTTGAGTTGGTAATTTTACCCGGAGTTTTAGTTGGGTTCGTAATTTTACCCGGAGTTTTAGTTGGGTTCGCATTTTTTACCCGGAATTTTTAGTTGGGTTAGTATTTTTACCCGGAGTTTTAGTAGGGTTCGTATTTTTACCCGGAGTTTTAGTTGGGTTCGTAATTTTACCCGGAGTTTTAGTTGGGTTCGTATTTTTAACCCGGACTTTTTAGTTGGGTTAGTATTTTTACCCGGAGTTTTAGTTGGGTTCGTATTTTTACCCGGAGTTTTAGTTGGGTTCGGAATTTTATCCGGAGTTTTAGTTGGGTTCGTATTTTTTACCCGGACTTTTTAGTTGGGTTAGTATTTTTGCCCGGAGTTTTAGTTGGGTTCGTATTTTTTACCCGGAGTTTTAGTTGGGTTCGTAATTTTACCCGGAGTTTTAGTTGGGTTCGTAATTTTACCCGGAGTCTTAAGTTAGGTTCGTATTTTTTATCCGGACTTTTTAGTTGGGTTCGTATTTTTTACCCGGAGTTTTAGTTGGGTTCGCAATTTTCCCCGGAGATTTAGTTGGGTTCGTATTTTTTACCCGGACTTTTTAGTTGGGTTAGTATTTTTACCCGGAGTTTTAGTTGGGTTCGTATTTTTACCCGGAGTTTTAGTTGGGTTCGTATTTTTACCCGGAGTTTTAGTTGGGTTCGTAATTTTAGCCGGAGTTTTAGTTGGGTTCGTATTTTTTACCCGGACTTTTTAGTTGGGTTCGTAATTTTACCCGGAGTTTTAGTTGGGTTCTTAATTTTACCCGGAGTTTTAGTTGGGTTCGTAATTTTACCCGGAGTTTTAGTTGGGTTCGTAATTTTACCCGGACTTTTTAGTTGGGTTCGTATTTTTTACCCGGACTTTTAGTTGGGTTCGTAATTTTACCCGGAGTTTTAGTTGGGTTCGTAATTTTACCCGGAGTTTTAGTTGAGTTGGTAATTTTACCCGGAGTTTTAGTTGGGTTCGTAATTTTACCCGGACTTTTTATTTGGGTTCGTAATTTTACCCGGACTTTTTAGTTGGGTTCGTAATTTTACCCGGAGTTTTAGTTGGGTTCGTAATTTTACCCGGACTTTTTAGTTGGGTTCGTATTTTTTACCCGGACTTTTAGTTGGGTTCGTAATTTTACCCGGAGTTTTAGTTGGGTTCGTAATTTTACCCGGAGTTTTAGTTGAGTTGGTAATTTTACCCGGAGTTTTAGTTGGGTTCGTAATTTTACCCGGACTTTTTATTTGGGTTCGTAATTTTACCCGGACTTTTTAGTTGGGTTCGTAATTTTACCCGGAGTTTTAGTTGAGTTCGTAATTTTACCCGGAGTTTTACTTGGGTTCGTAATTTTACCCGAACTTTTTAGTTGGGTTCGCATTTTTTACCCGGACTTTTAGTTGGGTTCGTAATTTTACCCGGAGTTTTAGTTGGGTTCGTAATTTTACCCGGAGTTTTAGTTGGGTTCGTAATTTTACCCGGAGTTTTACTTGGGTTCGTAATTTTACCCGGAGTTTTACTTGGGTTCGTAATTTTACCCGGAGTTTTAGTTGGGTTCGTAATTTTACCCGGAGTTTTAGTTGGGTTCGTAATTTTACCCGGACTTTTTAGTTGGGTTCGTATTTTTTACCCGGAGTTTTAGTTGGGTTCGTAATTTTACCCGGAGTTTTAGTTGGGTTCGTAATTTTACCCGGAGTCTTAAGTTAGGTTCGTATTTTTTATCCGGACTTTTTAGTTGGGTTCGTATTTTTACCCGGAGTTTTAGTTGGGTGCGTAATTTTACCCGGAGTTTTAGTTGGGTTCGTAATTTTACCCGGAGTTTTAGTTGGGTTCGTAATTTTACCCGGACTTTTTAGTTGGGTTCGTATTTTTTACCCGGACTTTTAATTGGGTTCGTAATTTTACCCGGAGTTTTAGTTGGGTTCGTAATTTTACCCGGAGTTTTAGTTGAGTTGGTAATTTTACCCGGAGTTTTAGTTGGGTTCGTAATTTTACCCGGAGTTTTAGTTGGGTTCGCATTTTTTACCCGGAATTTTTAGTTGGGTTAGTATTTTTACCCGGAGTTTTAGTAGGGTTCGTATTTTTACCCGGAGTTTTAGTTGGGTTCGTAATTTTACCCGGAGTTTTAGTTGGGTTCGTATTTTTAACCCGGACTTTTTAGTTGGGTTAGTATTTTTACCCGGAGTTTTAGTTGGGTTCGTATTTTTACCCGGAGTTTTAGTTGGGTTCGGAATTTTATCCGGAGTTTTAGTTGGGTTCGTATTTTTTACCCGGACTTTTTAGTTGGGTTAGTATTTTTGCCCGGAGTTTTAGTTGGGTTCGTATTTTTTACCCGGAGTTTTAGTTGGGTTCGTAATTTTACCCGGAGTTTTAGTTGGGTTCGTAATTTTACCCGGAGTCTTAAGTTAGGTTCGTATTTTTTATCCGGACTTTTTAGTTGGGTTCGTATTTTTTACCCGGAGTTTTAGTTGGGTTCGCAATTTTCCCCGGAGATTTAGTTGGGTTCGTATTTTTTACCCGGATCTTTTAGTTGGGTTAGTATTTTTACACGGAGTTTTAGTTGGGTTCGTATTTTTACCCGGAGTTTTAGTTGGGTTCGTATTTTTACCCGGAGTTTTAGTTGGTTCGTAATTTTAGCCGGAGTTTTAGTTGGGTTCGTATTTTTTACCCGGACTTTTTAGTTGGGTTCGTAATTTTACCCGGAGTTTTAGTTGGGTTCTTAATTTTACCCGGAGTTTTAGTTGGGTTCGTAATTTTACCCGGAGTTTTAGTTGGGTTCGTAATTTTACCCGGACTTTTAAGTTGGGTTCGTATTTTTTACCCGGACTTTTAGTTGGGTTCGTAATTTTACCCGGAGTTTTAGTTGGGTTCGTAATTTTACCCGGAGTTTTTAGTTGAGTTGGTAATTTTACCCGGAGTTTAGTTGGGTTCGTAATTTTACCCGGACTTTTTATTTGGGTTCGTAATTTTACCCGGACTTTTTAGTTGGGTTCGTAATTTTTACCCGGAGTTTTAGTTGGGTTCGTAATTTTACCCGGACTTTTTAGTTGGGTTCGTATTTTTTACCGGACTTTTAGTTGGGTTCGTAATTTTACCCGGAGTTTTAGTGGGTTCGTAATTTTACCCGGAGTTTTAGTTGAGTTGGTAATTTTACCCGGAGTTTTAGTTGGGTTCGTAATTTTACCCGGACTTTTTATTTGGGTTCGTAATTTTACCCGACTTTTTAGTTGGGTTCGTAATTTTACCCGGAGTTTTAGTTGAGTTCGTAATTTTACCGGAGTTTTACTTGGGTTCGTAATTTTACCCGAACTTTTAGTTGGGTTCGCATTTTTTACCCGGACTTTTAGTGGGTTCGTAATTTTACCCGGAGTTTTAGTTGGGTTCGTAATTTTACCCGGAGTTTTAGTTGGGTTCGTAATTTTACCCGAGTTTTACTTGGGTTCGTAATTTTACCCGGAGTTTACTTGGGTTCGTAATTTACCCGGAGTTTTAGTTGGTTCGTAATTTTACCGGAGTTTTAGTTGGGTTCGTAATTTTACCCGGACTTTTTAGTTGGGTTCGTATTTTTTACCCGGACTTTTAGTTGGGTTCGTAATTTTACCCGGAGTTTTAGTTGGGTTCGTTATTTTACCCGGAGTTTTAGTTGAGTTCGTAATTTTACCCGGAGTTTTAGTTGGGTTCGTAATTTTACCCGGACTTTTTAGTTGGGTTCGTAATTTTACCCGGAGTTTTAGTTGGGTTCGTAATTTTACCCGACTTTTTTAGTTGGGTTCGAATTTTTTACCCGGACTTTTAGTTGGGTTCATAATTTTACCCGGAGCTTTAGTTGGGTTCGTAATTTTACCTGGACTTTTTAGTTGGGTTCGTATTTTTTACCCGGACTTTTAGTTGGGTTCGTAATTTTACCCGGAGTTTTAGTTGGGTTCGTAATTTTACCCGGAGTCTTGAGTTACCCGGACTTTTTAGTTGGGTTCGTATTTTTACCGGACTTTTAGTTGGGTTCGTATCTTACCGGAGTTTTTAGTTGGGTTCGTAATTTTACCCGAGTTTTACTTGAGTTCGTAATTTTACCCGGAGTTTTACTTGGGTTCGTAATTTTACCCGGAGTTTTAGTTGGGTTCGTAATTTTTACCCGGAGTTTTAGTTGGGTTCGTAATTTTACCCGGACTTTTTAGTTGGGTTCGTATTTTTTACCCGACTTTTAGTTGGGTTCGTAATTTTACCCGGAGTTTTAGTTGGGTTCGTAATTTTACCCGGAGTTTTAGTTGAGTTCGTAATTTTACCCGGAGTTTTAGTTGGGTTCGTAATTTTACCCGGACTTTTTAGTTGGGTTCGTAATTTTACCCGGACTTTTTAGTTGGGTTCGTAATTTTACCCGGAGTCTTAAGTTAGGTTCGTATTTTTTATCCGGACTTTTTAGTTGGGTTCGTATTTTTTACCGGAGTTTTAGTTGGGTTCGTAATTTTACCGCGAGTGTAGTTGGGTTCGTAATTTTTACCCGGACTTTTTTAGTTGGGTTCGTATTTTTTACCCGGACTTTTAGTTGGGTTCGTAATTTTACCCGGAGTTTTAGTTGGGTTCGTATTTTTAACCCGGACTTTTTAGTTGGGTTAGTATTTTTACCGGAGTTTTAGTAGGGTTCGTATTTTTACCCGGAGTTTTAGTTGGGTTCGTAATTTTACCGGAGTTTTAGTTGGGTTCGTATTTTTAACCCGGACTTTTTAGTTGGTTAGTATTTTTGTTGGGTTAGTATTTTTATCCGGAGTTTTAGTTGGGTTCGTATTTTTACCCGGAGTTTTAGTTGGGTTCGTAATTTTATCCGGAGTTTTAGTTGGGTTCGTATTTTTTAATCGGACTTTTTAGTTGGGTTAGTATTTTTGCCCGGAGTTTTAGTTGGGTTCGTATTTTTTACCCGGAGTTTTAGTTGGGTTCGTAATTTTACCCGGAGTTTTAGTTGGGTTCGTAATTTTACCCGGAGTCTTAAGTTAGGTTCGTATTTTTTATCCGGACTTTTTAGTTGGGTTCGTATTTTTACCCGGAGTTTTAGTTGGGTGCGTAATTTTACCCGGAGTTTTAGTTGGGTTCGTAATTTTACCCGGAGTTTTAGTTGGGTTCGTAATTTTACCCGGACTTTTTAGTTGGGTTCGTATTTTTTACCCGGACTTTTAATTGGGTTCGTAATTTTACCCGGAGTTTTAGTTGGGTTCGTAATTTTACCCGGAGTTTTAGTTGAGTTGGTAATTTTACCCGGAGTTTTAGTTGGGTTCGTAATTTTACCCGGAGTTTTAGTTGGGTTCGCATTTTTTACCCGGAATTTTTAGTTGGGTTAGTATTTTTACCCGGAGTTTTAGTAGGGTTCGTATTTTTACCCGGAGTTTTAGTTGGGTTCGTAATTTTACCCGGAGTTTTAGTTGGGTTCGTATTTTTAACCCGGACTTTTTAGTTGGGTTAGTATTTTTACCCGGAGTTTTAGTTGGGTTCGTATTTTTACCCGGAGTTTTAGTTGGGTTCGGAATTTTATCCGGAGTTTTAGTTGGGTTCGTATTTTTTACCCGGACTTTTTAGTTGGGTTAGTATTTTTGCCCGGAGTTTTAGTTGGGTTCGTATTTTTTACCCGGAGTTTTAGTTGGGTTCGTAATTTTACCCGGAGTTTTAGTTGGGTTCGTAATTTTACCCGGAGTCTTAAGTTAGGTTCGTATTTTTTATCCGGACTTTTTAGTTGGGTTCGTATTTTTTACCCGGAGTTTTAGTTGGGTTCGCAATTTTCCCCGGAGATTTAGTTGGGTTCGTATTTTTTACCCGGACTTTTTAGTTGGGTTAGTATTTTTACCCGGAGTTTTAGTTGGGTTCGTATTTTTACCCGGAGTTTTAGTTGGGTTCGTAATTTTAGCCGGAGTTTTAGTTGGGTTCGTATTTTTTACCCGGACTTTTTAGTTGGGTTCGTAATTTTACCCGGAGGTTTTAGTTGGGTTCTTAATTTTACCCGGAGTTTTAGTTGGGTTCGTAATTTTACCCGGAGTTTTAGTTGGGTTCGTAATTTTACCCGGACTTTTTAGTTGGGTTCGTATTTTTTACCCGGACTTTTAGTTGGGTTCGTAATTTTACCCGGAGTTTTAGTTGGGTTCGTAATTTTACCCGGAGTTTTAGTTGAGTTGGTAATTTTACCCGGAGTTTTAGTTGGGTTCGTAATTTTACCCGGACTTTTTATTTGGGTTCGTAATTTTACCCGGACTTTTTAGTTGGGTTCGTAATTTTACCCGGAGTTTTAGTTGGGTTCGTAATTTTACCCGGACTTTTTAGTTGGGTTCGTATTTTTTACCCGGACTTTTAGTTGGGTTCGTAATTTTACCCGGAGTTTTAGTTGGGTTCGTAATTTTACCCGGAGTTTTAGTTGAGTTGGTAATTTTACCCGGAGTTTTAGTTGGGTTCGTAATTTTACCCGGACTTTTTATTTGGGTTCGTAATTTTACCCGGACTTTTTAGTTGGGTTCGTAATTTTACCCGGAGTTTTAGTTGAGTTCGTAATTTTACCCGGAGTTTTACTTGGGTTCGTAATTTTACCCGAACTTTTTAGTTGGGTTCGCATTTTTTACCCGGACTTTTAGTTGGGTTCGTAATTTTACCCGGAGTTTTAGTTGGGTTCGTAATTTTACCCGGAGTTTTAGTTGGGTTCGTAATTTTACCCGGAGTTTTACTTGGGTTCGTAATTTTACCCGGAGTTTTACTTGGGTTCGTAATTTTACCCGGAGTTTTAGTTGGGTTCGTAATTTTACCCGGAGTTTTAGTTGGGTTCGTAATTTTACCCGGACTTTTTAGTTGGGTTCGTATTTTTTACCCGGACTTTTAGTTGGGTTCGTAATTTTACCCGGAGTTTTAGTTGGGTTCGTAATTTTACCCGGAGTTTTAGTTGAGTT